>JALIZH010004284.1:0-76338 GCA_030522465.1 Rhipicephalus appendiculatus | reverse complement strand
AATTATTGTTAACACGTGGAAATCTTTGTTTTCCTACGCCCGCTAGTTCCCGAGAAGAGTGTACAGAAATTTTAAAAATGTTCTTTTGAGAAAAACGAAGAAAGAACGTAGGAGTACGCGCGCATTACATGTGACTGTGTCAACAAAAAGGAGACCTAAAATTCTTTTTGAAACCGCGAGTGCCCAAATGTGATATATTTTGTCAAAGAAATGCTCTATTCGATCATTTGAAATTCCAAAATTGCATTTTTGGACCACGAGAAGTCTCACCCCACCTTAAACTGTTAATTCATTGCGGTTAAAAGCAAGCACGCATAATACTCACAAAGATGCTTTGCACGAAATTTTTTTTCACCCATTCACACTACTAGACTATGATAAAATGATCTAATGGAGATGTTGTTCTTGACTAATGACTCCTGTTCGTTTTATTCGCATTTACCTTTTCTGAATCCTATTTAGACTAGCTTGTGTTCATCGCATTTGGTGTAGAAAATACGGATGCCATGCTGGAAAACGTGGAACAGTAAAGTGACTCCACCCGTACATTTGCATATGAACCATTCTCTGTTAACTACAGACTTGCTCATGTAGTGCAACAATGCAGTATGTACATCTGAACTGCGGAAACATCGAAACAACCGATCCAAAAGTATGGAACTTATGGTGATATCTGCAGAACTGGACGAACACCATTCATTTTGTTGGTGAAGCGAACGATGTGCAAAAGCTAGTGTCATAATGTTTGCAAGGAAGATTAGTGCATTTGTGCAATACAAGCGTTACATGGACATTTGTGATTACTGTCGACCCGCTCCGGCTCAAGTATCTGCTCGCGATTAAGAATTATCGTGCCATGACCCCACTACCTCGGCACGTGTAGGTTATACACTCTGCAAGTCCATGATGGTGCATCATACCGAATGTGAATGCGCCGCTAAAATAATAAAATATGACGACGACTGAGAGGTGCGAAGTGCAGTTAACTGGATCGACTTCGAGTAAAATCGCTGCTTTGAAAACAGCGCGAAAACGGCATGAAGGCTAAGGGACAAACAACAGAAGCGCTGTTGCTTAGCCTTCGACCCGTTTTCGCGTTGTTTTCAACGGAATGAGATGTACCAACTGCGCTTCAATTGACACTATTCTACGAGTAAAATCGCCAGCGAATGTTCCCGTGTAGCAGCGAAGAATCCGAGTCGGACTTCATCGCGATCGAAATTGCCGTGAGCAGTGGCGTATCAACTCGTTCGCGAGTGGGGGGGGCCAAGCCTTCATCACTCCTTCGGCCATATATATATATATATATATATATATATATAAAAGAAAAAAAAAAGGCCACACATATATTTATGGTTGTCTGAGAGTATGCTACGTAAAACTGACTGTGCTTTTTGTATAATGTTATTAAATGCTGCTAACCATATTCTATCTCTGTATATGAAAGATCACATGAAAATATCTCGTCTCTGTTTGTGTGCCTATATATATATATATATATATATCATTTGCCTTCGAGTTCACATATACCGTCTTGGAGCGAAAGAAGGACATGATACTGTAGCTCTAACCCCTTCAAGCGCAACGTCCACATATGTGGACGCGACTTGTTTTTGCCAGTTCCTCGGACTAGTGGGGAAGAAAGGGCAAGATACATTGTGCATAGCAATAATTGATCCTTCTGCATAGTCAATGTGTCTTGACTTGACCCTAATGTGCTGCATACGACAACAGCCGATCACTTTTATGAAGGCACTACGATGTTTATGGGTCACTGGGCTTGCCGCGTTCCAGAACCAACTTCTTAAGTATTATTTTTCTTTGCTCAAAATGAACACAGCCAAAAACGAACTGCGTGTGCATATTGAGCCTAAGATTACCTTCTTTTTGTGTAAAAATCGTACTTGAGTGGTTGAAGAATAATTAAATATTTAATTATATGCTAATTAAGATTAATTAGCATAGCTAGCAAAAAACACCATATTTCTTCATTTTCTTTCTTGGAATGTAATAACGAGTGCCTTAGAATAATGTTGTGCGAAATTTAGACATTTCCGGACAGTGCACCATAATGCGCGCCTGAAGGGGCTAAACTCGAAAAGAAACAGTAAGAAGCAAAAATAAGTAGGAAAGTCGGCCTCTTACTATTTTGCCCCACAACATCATGTCCATCCGTGTGTGCCAACTCGCCCTAGAAAAACTAGGTCTGGAACGTAAACACGATAGCAAAGCGACCAGGATTAAACAGACTTGATGAGACCATGTAGCTTGTTTTCTTAACGATTGTTGACGCAGCGCTCGTTTAATGAATGTGGCTCAGTTTGATTGAAACACATTCAGGATTTGGCTGATTTTTATTAGAAAGTGCCTTTTTGAGTTCATCTTACGATCAGGAATTGCCCCATTTTGATTCCAACTGTTTTGGAAGTTAAAGATACTTAGGCGCGCTTTACGCACCCGTGAAATTTAGCTCAGTTTCAGTTTCTGCATTTGGCTCTTTTTGAAAAAAAAAAAAAAAACGCCACATGTTATGGGTGTAACAGCAACACTTTTTATACATTGCCCACACTAGTTTCTGCATGAATACAATATGTCAGTGGCGGCCTCCCCAGTAGCTGCGCACTAATAATTGCGGGGTTTTTTTTTTTCGTTTTTTTTTTATTGTAGGTAGCACTGACTGCACCTTTTCTTTTATTACACTTGAGAAGCTTGCGAACTTGAGCTTGTTGGTACACATACATAGTAAAAAACAGCGCGAGAACAACAAGGACGAGACAGATGAAACAGGACTAGCTCTGTGTGATGAAACAGGATAGTCCTGTTTCATCTGTCTCGTACTTGTTGTTTTCTCGCTGTTTTTTTACTGTGTAGTACTACGCTCTCTTGCACATATTCATGTTTCTGTATCTTATATTTTGTCTTGTTTGCTCCTAGTAATAGTGTTTATATGACATTGGTAGTATTACTGTTATTAGATTAATATTATTTTTACCTTCTCAACCACAAGCTTTCTTTTTTAAGTAAGAATTTGTGGTATTAGGGGCGTAGTGCATTCTTTATACTCATCGTATTTGTATTTGCAACACTGCTTGGAGGGCCCTCCGAGTACATAGGCCTGTGCAAATGCTGTAAGAAAAAAATTTTCTTTTAAAAAATGTGGGTCATTATAAGGTTAAATTACCTCGCATGGTTTCCATGTGCATTGGTCGTTAGCTGTTTATGATTGGTCGAAATTTTCGCGGTCATGTACACAGCACCTGCTCGTAACGCGATGCAACAAATGACCCCAATATGATCCATCGCGTAATGACCACTCATGCATGACTATATAAAAAAAGAAGAGAATGCACTAGTTTCAATACCGCTATAAGGCATATTTTTGACCATCGGTTCTTCGCCATTCGTCAAAAATTTTTGGTGTGTCATAAAATTGAGTGCTCGATACGCGACGTCACAAAAGTGTGAAACATGGTAGGGTTAAAATGACGTGTGCACACTAAACACTGTTGGAGTAGCCGGGCAATGTGTCATTCTGAATGTAATTCAAAAAAGGCTGCCCGCCGATCACATTGGCAATGGCTACTTATAGCAGCTGGCGAGACGGATTCATATGAGTATAACAATTATTTTGAGCCGTAGTATAACGATGTTGAGCTGAAACTTGAGCGCGTATTCAACTCTGTGAACTCATCCTTGCTGAGAGAGAGAGAGAGGAACAGAAAGAAAGAAAGAAAGCGCGGTGCGTGGGTGTTTCTCCCGTGCGAGTTGTATTTTGCCCTGCACAAGTCAATTCGAGATTACCAAGACCAACTAGCCCGGCTGTCAATTCCGTCTCCTTAGTCCCGAAAACCGTGGACCTTGACCATTTCCCTGGTCCGGTAGATCATAATGCGGAAGAGGCATGAAAGTTGGGCTTCCCGATGTACTCGAGTCCACTGCCTTATTCCTCGCTTTGTTCCAAGCCGGTGTTATCGCTCTAAGCTACCATACGATAAGCAAGGCGAACAGATTCATCGGAAACTAAAGCGGAAACCTTCTTTAGCTCCCCCCAATGCGGCCCAGCTAGAACACTCGACACTTCTGCACACTAATCGACTGATAGCAAATTTGATATAGAACAGCGGTAATGCTATTTCTTTCCTATGGAAGAAAATTAATTTCCTGAAACAAGAGCGTTTGATAGGTCTTTAAAACGTTTACGTGTGCATTCCCAGTGTGCAGCCGAAAGTGACCACTGTCAAAAGTGGGGGGGCTCCGCCCCCTAACTTTTCGCAGTGGGGGGGGCTAGCGCCCCCCTTGCCCCCCCCGGTAGATACGCCTATGGCCGTGAGCCATCCTTACGACACAATTTCTTGCGTCTAACGCGTCAACTTTCGCTGATTGTTTTCAACGGGCAAGTTGGGTGTGTCGGAGTATATTCATTGAGACTTTTCTACTTCGCTTTGGTGGTGAAGCAAGAGAGTCGCGAAAACTAGCAGACGACGGGAGGTACGTGTGAAACGCTTCGTCGTTTTGTAGTGCCGAACCACTTGAGGATTTTCTGCAGACAGTAATATGGCGCTAAGATTTTCCCCGTCCGGTCAAGTGCTTTGACGAGTGTGTTAAAAGCAACGAAAACAGTACATTCGCGGCAGAAAGCGCCGTGCTACGCAGCTGAAAGCGGAGGAGCCGCCGACGCGCGGGGGGACCTTAGTAGGGTGCCTCGATGCGCGCGCCTCGCATCGAGGCACTCTAGACCTTAGCGAGTCGCAGCGCCGCCATGCGGTGACTGTGGGAAGGCATCAGCGCGATGGCCACGCCAAAGCGCCCGCTCAGCACACTAGCCAGTATATTCTAGGCACCGAAGAGGCGACGGCCATTAGGCAGGTTTACCAGATGGCGCGAGCCTCAAACCGCCAAATTGGTCTCCGAGGTAGCCCAAACATAGCCAAACACGTAAATTTGAAGTAGCCCAAAAATAGCCCAAATCAGTTGTTTCTTAAATAATTTTTTTTTTGCGCTTACGTAATTACTCTCCCGCAAAAATATCTGCGTATTAGTTTATCGGTGCTTTCGCGATTTCTTTTTTGTTGTTGGGAAATGTATGCGTCGTATATGCGCGAATCCGTTATGCAATCCATAATAATGGAGCGACGACTGCAGATTTTAGAAAAGGTTTATTGCCAGAAAAACAAAAAAAAAACAACAAAAACAATGCAATCACAAAAAAAATATAAAAGCATATTTACAAAAAGTAGTAGTAGGTAGGGTTGCGAAAGAACTTATACACGATGACTCGGTTAGAGCTTTCACAAAAGAAATCAATTCTTTAATTGAGCCTCACAGGGTCCGGGGCCTCGCACCGAAAAAGCTTATTCATTCGCTCGAATTCATCGATTATTGGGCTTAGAAAACGAACAAAAAGTACATTTTGCCCATCAGTGTACATTTCGTTAAGTAACCTTGCTGCGTAGCTGCGTTCCTTACTTTTCATTGCATCGAAGTGGAATCGCAGTGCAGCCCACTGATTCAAGATTGCTTATCCTAAAGGGCGTTATAGCTCGCTTTGGGATAAGCGTGCGGATGGTTGAAGGTATAGCCGACTTTAATTGTACTGTTTTGTGAATTGTGATTATGATAGAGATGCAAAGAAAGTAAAGTGGACGAAATGACAAATTGCCACCGGCAGGGTCACCAAACCTGCAACCTTCGGATGGGCGCTCCCCACGTGTCACGCGAGCTGCTAGCTTCCACAATCATGTGTCCCTTTCCCCTTTTCGGGAGACTTGAAATATGCGCTAATGACTGAGCAAGCAACCCCCCCTTTCGCCATTTTTTAACGTGTTCCTGCAGCAGCGGTTCGTGCTATGTTCGTGATAACCTAAGTTCTGAGAGTCTTTAGATAGGTGCACGATTTCTTAGTACTTTTACAGTGTGGTGCCTCAGGGTCAGTTGCATTCTGAGTTGTCGCAAATTGTTGGAATATTTAAAGAATGTCTTTCCATTCTTGTCATAACACGTGAAATGCCACACGATTCCCTCCGCTTGGGATGTTGCGGTAGTCGAAGGAAGTTTAGAAAAAACATGAGCCATCAAAACATGGTTTCAAACTGATGACACGTGACGCTCTTTTTTGGACTACGTCTCCAGGTACAGGAATCGTTCAACACACTGGAACGTTTCAGTGGCAGAACCCCTAAGCGGCATGCGCAAAAGTAAGCCCTTGCGTCCCTGCGGGAAGGCTCGGAATAAAAGGAACGCAAGAGCGTGCATGCGTAAGCCGCCTGGGGTCCCCAGTACGAAAATTCTCTACTGTTGTAGCTTCTTGCCTTGGTCGATAGCAATGTAGCCCAAAAATAGCCACATAGCCAAAGAGAAAAATTCGACGCCAACTCGAACAAAAAGTAGCCCAATTGGGCTATTAATAGCCCAATCTGGTAACCCTGCCATTAGGCATAGTGGTCGGAGGCATTGCGGCCTCTGATTGGTTGGCGCCGCCGTACGCGTGGTGACGTAGGCGAAAATTTCAAGCAGTGCTTGACCCCTCGCGCCTCGTCGCGTATACCACTCCGCGGCCGACGCATTTGACGCGTAGGCGCGAGCACGGAGCAAGAATTTTTGAGGAGGAGAAACTGCGCTCGCTCGGGCGTCCTAATAAAGTCACGAAATCGGGCACAGCACTGACGCGCCCTCTGTAGTGAGATTCCGCTAGCGGAGAAGGAAAAAGTCACAGTTTCACCGCAAGGGTAAAGCAATGAATGCGATAGCAAAAAATTGTAATGTTATACGAAGTGAGGCCGGCAGCTAACTCTTTTTGGATCCGATCTCACGCAACTCTAGAAAACGCTTGTTTAAGAGAATTCTCTTCGCGTTGAGAGCGCAGCACGTAGAAGGGTACGCCGGCCCGGCCGCCGAGAAGGGGAGATGAGAAGGGGAGATAAAGCGCGCGCCCGCGCTCGTAAAATCGAACGTCGCCCCCCCCCCCCCCCTCGCCCGCTGTCGGCCGCCGAGAAGGATGGATAACGCGCGCGCCCCCGCTCGTAAAATCGAAGGTCGCTCGAGGGACCCCCCCCCCCCTCGCGTCTTTTCACGCTCACGAACGACGGGCGGGCCCGGTTATATATATACATATACGGCAAATGACGCCGACGCCAACGCGGACGCCGACGGCGAAAACCAGCCGCGAGTGTCCATATAATTGCTATCGCAATAAAAGGCGCCGCTCTCACCGCGCTCTCCGACGAGGCTCGTCTGTTTAAGGCCATTCGGCGCCGATTCACCGTTCGCGCTTCACGTTAGAATGGGTGTTTTTGTGCGTCCTCGCCAGCTCCAAATTTTAACGCGACAGCGTTGAAGAGTTCGTTTCGCAGAACTGCCGGCGTCGACGTCGTTGGTTGTGAGCGAAAAATCAGCGTTGTCCGTGACCAAAAAATCGAGAAAGATGCAAATCAAATAAGACCTACAGGCACAGAGCACCGTATTATGCCTTTCAACTTCGCGGACGCCAGTGCTTATTTCTTAATAGTTCAATGCAGTAAACTCATGGGAAGAGGAGGTTACAGGGCACACAATCTCAATTTCTTCACCCTTGCAAGCAGCGGGACATGTTTGTACCACCGAAGTATCTGTCCTCGCATGCGCTTTCCGCACTTCACGACAGCTCCAGTTCGTTCTCTTTCATATTTTCGAACAGCAGACAAGTTGCTGGGACGGCGCGGAAAGATTGAAGGCACGGCGTCTGGTAACAACAATGGCCGTTTCGGTTTGTCCAGGATAACTTCGCCGCCAAACTCGCCCCAATAGCGCCGCTTGTCTATGTCGCTTTTCGAGAAGTGCTTCTGAGAAGTGTACGAGGCGTCAGCTCTCGGTCTCTCCTCGCATAAAACATTTCCACCGCATCCTGAAGAAACACCGGTCCTGGAAAACACTCTCCTTTGTCGCGGTGTGAAAAGCGCCCGCGCTAACACCCGAGGGGTCGGCGCCGCCGGCGCAACGCGCGGAAGCCACTGACGCGCTCGAGACACAGAAAGCCTGCAATGCGCGGCAGCTTCTCGGAAACTTTCCCTCCCAAGGCCACGTACGCATGCGCGCGCACAACATGCGAGCGAGGAGCGAGGGGCGCGTGCCTGCGGGAGACGTCGTCTGCTCAGGGGCCTCGTTTCAAGCGCTGTACGGTCTTTAATTCTGGTAGTATCAATTAGTAACTGCAGCTAAAATATCCCTCACATCTACCGATTGATGTTACAGAGAGAAATCTGAAAAGAATTTCAGTGTACGAGGCGCTATCATGATTTTTATGCGTCGCGTCCATAGAAGCGCATGTAAAAGATGGCAACACGCCGAAAGCGTCATCTGTCGAGCTTCGGCGTAAGCCGTATTCTTCCACGTGACACTATCGCGTCGCCCTCGCGCGCTGCCGCGGCGTGGAAGTTTCTCCTCCTCAAATACTTCTTTCTCCGTGGGCGCGAGCGTACGCGAGCATACGCGTGCCAGTGGTTGGGGCTTAACTCTCTGGCGCAACCTAAAGCTGCCTCAAGTCCGTAAAACACAATTTCAAGTTATACATGTTTGTTTTTAAGCAAAATGAGTCTACCTGCGCGGATTCCTGGCCCTGCCAATAGATTGAACCACATCCCTGTTTGGTGACGCTAGCGGCCATTCTTTGTCGACTTTCAACGTCAAACTGGCTGATCTAGCGGGGCATCCGGTCCCGTCCAGTCTCTGCCACTTTTGGACCCAATAAAGTTCTCACTCACTCACTCACTCACTCACTTGAAATTATAATTCATTTTTTATGGGACAAAAGCATGAAATGAAATGAACGATCTTCTCATTTTCGCCACAATCAGAAATTTTTTTCTGAGCGGTAGGCAGTCCCTTTAACTCTTCTTCCTTCAACTTCACCATCGACGATGGGTAGAGACGGTTCTTGCGAGACTAGTTTTCTTGTTCTCATATTTCCTGTGGTGTTTAGGTACGATTGTTGCCCTTCATCCACGACACCGGTAGGACGTTTCTCCTCCTCTCTACTCTTTCCTCGTGGGGCAACTACGCATGCTACATGCTACACATGGTCCGTGCTACCTGACCTGCACTCCTTCGCTCGGTGTCCCCTCTTGTTACATAACTGATAAACTGGCTTCTGTTCCCTGCACTGCAGTTGATAGCACGATGTCCTGGGCGGTCGCAAAGAAAACACCCATGCCCTTGCTGCAGGGGTTCAGCTCTCTGAAGCTTCAACTGTGGTTCATCTGGTCGCGCTTCGGCGACATCATATTTACTTTGTGCTATGTTTCCAAGACCCTGTGCTTCCATGTATTTGTCGGCGTGTTCCGCTACATCATCAAGAGAGTCTAGCTTCTGCTCTTTCAAAAACACGCATAGCTGCATGGGGACGACAGCATGCCAGAAATTGTTCACCGACCATACAGTCTCGCACACCTTCGTAAGCTTTCGCAGTACTGTCCATTTCTATCCACCTGTCAAAATAATTGGACAGACGGCACACAAACTGCCTTCCTGTCTCAGCGTCTTCAGGCTTGCAGTTGCGGAACCGCTCGCGGAAACCTTCCGCTGTCAAACGGAATCTTTGTACGGGGCTCTTTTGACCTTTTTTCTTCTTTTTTTTTAGTGAAGTGCTGTATTGTTCTTCCACACAAAACACATATATTGCCACGCGCGTTTCTAATTTTCACAGTTTCTGTATTCGGTTTTCGCCCACAAAGATAGTGAGCAACGCTCATCGCAAACCGCGCCTTTTTGTTCGAGAAGCTTCGCAATTGTTGTAGATCATTTTGTTAAGATTGCGCGCAAAACGCGAACACTCGAGCTTATTCCAGAGCTTGCGCGACAACCAGCGATAAGGCTGGAATATTCGATGCCACACTTATAAATGCCGACGCGCTTCACCGTTCGTCAGTTGATCGACGGCCGACGCTCTGTTCGCCGCTATCAGTGCCAGCGTGTATTACTGTGATCTTACTTTCCGTTTACCGGCCACAAGTTCGGCCTAATAAACAGTTTCATCTTGGACACGTCGCCTGCTGCCTTCGTCGACGTCACAACCACGTGACATCTGGTGGAGGTGTGGCTTCGTTCATGTACCGGACACCCCCGTCAAGCCGTGAACACAGCCCCAGTCGTGAAGGAGACGTCGACGCCAACCTCGACCAGCGAGTTAGCCGTAGGCAACAAGGTCTACATCCGGAGTACGGCCCTCTACCCGACAAGACTCGCAAGACCAAGACCATGACCACGACATCGGCAACGATGACAGCCCCTGCGCCACCTCCCGCGATCGTGATGCAGCCGCCAAGGGAGCCGCCGATCTTTCGGGGATCATCATGTGAGGACCCGGAAACGTGGCTCGAGTCGTACGAGAGGACTGCAGCCGTCAACAACTGGGACATCCATGACAAGTTGCGCTTTGTGTACTTCGCGTTGGAACACAGCGCCAGGACCTGGTATGAGAACAGGGAGTCTACCCTGACAACCTGGTACATCTTCCGAACCAGCTTCCTGGCAGCGTTCGCAAACGTCGTGCGTAAAGAAAGGGCCGCCGCTTTACTGGAAACACGGGTCCAGCTCCCGAATGAAAACGTGACAATCTTCACCGAGGAGATGACCCGAGTTTTCCGACACACCGACCCTGACATGACCGAGGAGAAGGTCCGTTTCCTCATGCGAGGGGTCAAGCAGGAGCTCTTCGCGGGACTGATGAGGAACCCACCCAAGACCGTCCATGAATTCCTGACAGAGGCAACGACAATCGAGAAGACATGGAGATGCGCACCCGGCAATTCAATCGCCGCCCTACGACAGGCTACGCCGACATTCAATCCCTCTGCTCAGATGACCTGCGCGATACCATAAGGGCCGTAGTGCGCGAGGAGCTTCGTCGAATGTTCCCGTGTCCCAGCCGCAAGTTTCCTCGATCGCAGATATTGTTCGAGAGGAAATCCAGCAGTCGTTGGGTGCCCCTGAACCGCAAGAGCCTCAGCCGCTAGCCATGAGCTACGCTGCTGCAGCCCGACGCTACACTCCCGCTCCACGCCCGCGTCAAGACACCGCACCGCCGCAATACCGCCGCCAGACACCGCCCCCACCCCCCACCGGCGCCATACCGCCCACCTGCCAGCCAGCGCTACCCTCCGAGGAAGACCGACGTTTGGCGCGCCCCTGACCACCGCCCGCTATGCTACCACTGCGGTGAAGCCGGGCACACGTACCGCCGCTGCCAGTATCGGGAGATGGGACTGCGTGGTTTCGCCGTAAATGCGCCGCGTCCGCAGCCGGGCGAACGACCTCGTGACATCGCCGACTACCTCACAGGAGCGCAGTGGACACCCTGACGACCTTCCCGTTCGACGTCGCCAGGCCGCTACAGCTCACCGCATCGCAGGCAGTACACCAGTCCGGCTCGGGGCCGATCTCCGAGCCCTTACCCGGAAAACTAAGGGCAGCAACCGATGGAGGTGCGGTTGCTGTACGTCGAACTACCGAAGATTCTCCGCCGACGACGACGCCGCGACGAAACCTGCTGAACACGACACGAAGCAGACAGAGCCCTGCCGACGAAACCTCGTGGACCGAGCTAGATCTCACGACGCAGCATGATGAAAGCAGCGCAACCAATCGACGCAGCCGTGATCCGACGCCGCGAGCTAACCGCAACGCAAGGCGACGGACTAGCGACATCGACGTTCTCATCGACGGCCACAACGTCACCGCTCTCGTCGACACTGGTGCCGACTATTCCGTCGTCAGTGGGCCATTCGCCGCCAAGCTGAAGAAAGTAAAGACCGCTTGGAGTGGGCCCGAAATCCGGACAGCTGGAGGTCACCCGGTAACGCCAGTTGGAGTCTGCACGGCGAGAGTCACCATCAATAAGCGGACTTATCCTGCGAGCTTTGTTATCCTACAACACTGCTCCAGGGATGTGATACTTGGAATGGACTTCCTAAGTGACCACGGTGCCGTCATCGACCTGACTCTGAGTCGATAACACTAACTTCAGAAAAAGCGCTGCCTACCCAGACGACGCCGGGGAACCATGCATTGAACGTGATGAAGAGCACGTCACCGTTCCGCCTCTCTCCAGCGTCATCATTTCCGTCGGCACCGAAGAACCCACAGACTTCGAAGGCGTCATCGAGGGCGATCAGCACCTTCATGTAAACCGTCAGATTTGCGTCGCAAGAGGCATCGCCGAGTTGCGTGAAGGGAAAGCAACAGTGATGCTCACGAACTTCAGCAACGAATACAAGCATGTGAGCAAAGGCACGACGGTCGCCTACATCGAAGAAATTGTGGAAGCCAGCGACGCCCTCGCCCTCGCCGAGTTTACAGAACATGCTACGACGAACCAAGCTCATCAACTAACTTTCGACGTCAATCCGAGCCTTCCGACGCATAAACAAGAACAGCTCAAAACCCTGCTCCTGCAATACAAGGACTGCTTTTCGTCGTCGTCAAGGGTTCGACAGACCCCAGTCGCACAACACCGCATCATAACAGACGAAAGTGCCAGGCCACTACGTCAGAGCCCGTACAGAGTTTCAGCGCGGGAACTCGAGGCCATAAAGAACCAAGTCGACGAAATACTACGAGACGACATCATCCAGCGTTCAAAGAGTCCGTGGGCGTCACCCGTGGTGTTAGTGAAGAAAAAGGACGGAACCCTACGCTTCTGCGTCGATTATCGCCGCTTGAACAAAATGACGAAGAAGGACGTGTACCCTCTCCCTCGGATAGACGACACCCTGGATCGACTCCACAACGCGAGGTACTTTTTGTCGATGGACCTCAAGACCGGCTATTGGCAAATTGAAGTCGACGAGAGAGACCGAGAGAAGACCGCGTTTATAACACCAGACGGTCTCTTCGAGTTCAAAGTCATGCCCTTCGGTTTTTGCTCGGCGCCTGCGACTTTCCAACGGGTTATGGATACAGTACTGGCAGGATTGAAGTGGCAGACTTGCCTGGTGTACCTGGACGACGTCATTGTGTTTGCTTCAAACTTCGACGAACACCTCCGGCGACTTGACGCAGTACTTCAAGCAATCAAGGCCTCCGGACTCACCCTGAAGCCAGAAAAGTGCCGCTTCGCATACGAGGAACTCCTGTTCTTGGGTCACGTCATCAGCAAGTCTGGAGTTCGCCCCGACCCACGGAAAACAGCTGCCATCGCTGCCTTCCCGCCGCCCACCGACAAGAAGGCCGTACGCCGATTTCTCGGCTTGTGCGCCTATTATAGACGCTTCGTCCAAGGAATTTTCACGCATCGCTGAGCCACTAACTTAGCTCACGAAAAACGACGTGGAATTCCAGTGGGGAGCCGCGCAAGTCGAAGCATTTCAAGAATTGAAACGACGCCTGCAGACGCCTCCAATACTTGCGCATTTCGACGAACACGCCGACACGGAAATCCACACCGACGCAAGCAGCGTAGGACTCGGCGCCGTTCTTGTCCAGAGAACTGCCGGTGTGGAAAGGGTTGTGCCGGTCGCTATCTAAGGCAGAAACCAACTATTCCACAACAGAAAAGGAGTGCCTTGCCATCATCTGGGCAACGTCAAAGTATCGCCCCTACCTCTACGGCAGGCCCTTCAAAGTTGTGAGCGACCACCACGCCTTGTGTTGGCTAGCTAACCTGAAGGACCCTTCAGGTCGTCTCGCAAGATGGAGTCTGAGACTTCAAGAATTCGACGTTACTGTCGTTTACAAGTCCGGACGAAAACACTCTGACGCCGACTGCTTGTCTCGCGCCCCCCGTCGACCCGCCGCCGCAGGATGACCTGGAGGATGACTTCTTGGGAACCATAAGTACCGGCGACTTCGCTGAACGACAGCGAGCCGACCCTGGAACTCGGGGGCCTTGTGGAGTATCTCGAAGGCAAGACCGCCATTGTTCCAAAGGCATTCAAGCGAGGACTCGCGTCGTTTTTCTTGCGAAACGGCGTTCTCATAAAGAAGAATTTCTCGCCACTTAGAGCCGACTACCTTCTCGTAGTGCCTGCAGCAATGCGACCAGAAATCCTCCAGACACTACACGACGACCCGACGGCTGGACACCTCGGACTTTCCCGCATGCTCGCAAGAGTACAGGAAAAGTACTTCTGGCCGCGCCTTGCCACCGACGTCGCCCGCTACGTAAGGACGTGCCGAGACTGTCAGCGACGGAAGACACCGCCCACAAGACCAGCAGGCTTCCTTCAGCCGATCAAGCCTCCTCGGCGACCGTTCCAGCACATCGGGATGGACCTCCTGGGGCCGTTCCCAACGTCGACTTGCGGAAATAAATGGATCGTCGTGGCTACCGACTACCTCACCCGCTATGCCGAAACAAAGGCCCTGCCTAAAGGCAGTGCCGCCGAGGTAGCCAAGTTCTTCGTTGAGAACATCGTCCTTCGACATGGCGCCCCAGAGGTTCTCATCACTGACAGAGGTACGGCGTTTACTGCTGACCTAACTCAGGCGATCTTGAGATACAGCCAGGCAAGCCACCGCCGGACCACCGCCTACCATCCACAGACCAATGGCCTCACCGAGCGTCTCAACAAGACGATCGCCGACATGCTGGCCATGTATGTCGACATCGAGCACAAGGCGTGGGATGCTATCCTTCCGTACCTGACTTTCGCGTACAACACGGCCGTACAAGAAACGACGCAGATGACGCCATACAAGTTGGTCTACGGACGGAGCCCGGCAACGACGCTTGACGCCATGTTACCAAACGTCTCCGACGAGGAAAACATCGACGTCACCGCCTACTTACAGCGCGCCGAAGAAGCCCAACTCGCCCGCCTGCGAATCAAGAATCAGCAGACGACCGACAACCGCCGCTACAATCTTCGGCGACGCTTCGTGGAATACCAGCCCGGCGACCGCGTTTGGGTGTGAACGCCGATACGCCGACGTGCACTCTGTGAAAAACTTCTTCGGGCCGTACAAAGTGGTTCGACGTCTAGGCGTTCTGGACTACGAGGTTGTCCCGGACGGCATTACGAACTCTCAACGGCGCCGTGCGTGACCTGAAGTCGTCCGTGTCGTGCGCCTCAAACCGTATTACGCGCGCTAGCGAACCTGAGGACTGCACTTATTGGTTTATTATTGCACTTTCTTGCTTTATTGTTGTTTATTGTCGCATGCATTTTCCCCCCGTGTTCTGTTTTAAGCATCGGGACGATGCTTTTTCAGAGGGGGGGCATTGCCACGCGCGTTTCTAATTTTCACAGTTGCTGTATTTGGTTTTCGCCCACAAAGACTGTGATCAACGCTCATCGCAAACCGCGCCTCTTTGTTCGAGAAGCTTCGCGATTGTTGTAGATCATTTTGTTAAGATTGCGCGCAGAACGCGAACACTCGAGCTTATTCCAGAGCTTCCGCGACAACCAGCGATAAGGTTGGAATATTCGATGCCACACTTATAAATGCCGACGCGCTTCCACCGCTCGTCAGTTGATCGACGGCCGACGCTCTGTTCGCCGCTATCAGTGCCAGCGTGTATATGCTGCCTTCGTCGACGTCACAACCACGTGACAATATACAATTATCTGGACCGATAGCCTGGGAAGGCTAGTTTCCGGTCCAGTGTTAAAATCAGTCATAGTAGAGCGAGTCAGAGGCTCTCATCCTGCCGACAACATTCAACGCCTCTCTAACTAAACAAAGACTGAGAGCGGTTGCCCATTCACTTCGAGCCCAATCCTGCCCCATGGCTGCGCGTTCAAACCGATGTAAGTACGCGTCCGAATCATCGCGTCTCGCGTCAAATGTTTTCTAGGGCATATTTTGTTGGCCCTTGGCGACTGAGAGCCAGAGGACCCAGACGCTACACTCTGCGCATCCCGACTACATTCTGTTGCTTGGGCTAATCTCAGCTTGAGCTTCAATATCTCTTTTAAAGACGATAGTCTTTCTTAAGGGATACTTCAACGCAGAAATTTTGGTCTGTCTGTCTGTCTGTCTGTCTGTCTGTCTGTCTGTCTGTCTGTCTGTCTGTCTGTCTGTCACTCGATTCAGCCACCCGGCCAAAGTTTAAGCACTTCCTGAACGCCCAGCCATCTTTAACTGGTGTCTGCGCTGTGGGGTCTCGAAATGAGATCGGCAAATCATGCTCTCAGCAAATCATGCCGCCATTTAATGGAGAGCAGCCTAGACTGCCAAAAAGCACGCCTTTCACAAGCAGGCTACCCCGACCATCTCCTGGTGTCGGTCGTAGAATCCCTGCTCAAAAAGCCTTCAGGTCGACAATAGAACACAACTGCTATCAATGAACGGGAAAAAGTTTGTAACCATGCCCTACCTCCACAAGATTGCCCACAACGTAAAAAAAGTGGGCGCTCGAGCAAATATTAGCGTCGTTTTTACGGCCCCGAACAAGCTGGCAAAATTGTGCAGGCTCAGCAACCCAACTGCTCTCCAAGCACGTGGCTTTGACAAAAATCATAGAACACGGCACGTGCAATGCAAGGAAGGATGGATGGATGGATGCTATGAGCGTCCCCTTTATAACGGGGCGGTGACATGTCTGCCACCAGGCTCGAAAAAAAACTTTCTTTTTATGGTGGCCTAATGCCTTATCTACATTGATTAAATCTATGTTATTACAGCAAAGAAAAATATAAGTTCACGGTCCATCTATCTGCTTCTTAAGGCAGAATTACCTTATTTTCCCCCCTTCTTCATTTTTGTCCTTTATCTCTACTTTTCTGCCACCAATACTCTAACCGTCTCTTACTTATTTCTATCGCGGACGTGTTCAGCTTTCCATTGTTGTCCCTAAAACCCAAGGCTTCATGTAGACTCGTGTCCACACGTATATCTGGGTGGATATCGCCACATTCAATCAGTACATGTTCCATCGTTTCCTTAGTTCCCCCCACAGCATGTACATTGTTCTTCTTCGTTACAGAATCTCGCTTTATAGCTACGCGTTCTAAGGCAACCCGACCTTGCCTCAAACAGTAAAGCGCTTCCCCTTGAATTATCATAAAACCTCTCCCTCCTTATTTCGTTTTTTCCCTTTCGGTAGTCACTGAGAGCCGGCTTCTTTTCCATCGCTGTCATCCAATAAGTCCTCTCCGCCTCTCTGACTTTTCGCTTAATGCTCCTTGTTGCCATGTCGCCCACACTGCTAGCCGTATATTTACTGGTGAGCCTCCTAGTTCTTTTTCTCCACTGCGTGTCGACGCTTTTTCTATACAAATACCTGAAAACCTTCCCTGCCCATCTACTCTCCTTCATTTTCCGCAGCCTCTCTTCAAATCTAATTTTGCTCTGAGCTTCCCTCACTTCAAAACCTGTCCATCCCATATCACCCTTTACAGCCTCATTTGTCGTCTTCCCGTGAGCGCCCAACGCGAGGCGTCCCACAGTCCTTTGATTTACATCCATTCCAGATTGCACCTCTGACTTCATGCACACCACTGAGTTCCCAAATGTAAGCCCCGGAACCATCACACCCTTCCACAGCCCTCGAAGCACCTCGTACCTATTGTATCCCCATAACGCTCTGTGCTTCATGATTGCAGCATTCCTCTTTCCCTTTGTTACCGATGCTTTCTCTTGTACCTCCATATATCTATCCCCCTCATTTACCCACACTCCGAGGTACTTGTATTCGCTTACCCTCGGTATTTCTTGGCCCTGTATTAAGACCGCATGGTCTTCGTGATCATTGAATACCATCAATCCACATTTTGTTGCACTAAAACCTAGTCCTAGAGCCTCGCCCTCCCTTCCGCATATATCTGCCAGCCGCTGTATATCATCTTGACTGTCCGCAAATAAGACAATATCGTCAGCATAAAAAAACTGGCAGATCCCACGCACTGTGGGAATCGATGTAATGCGAAGCAGCCAGCAAGAAGCAAATCATGCTGTACATAATATGCATGTCATTATTCACATATTAGGACTTGCCATTTGTGTTCATCATACAGTCACGTCGCGCAATACAAATTTTGGTGTATATCAAGCTAGCGAACTGCACGCAAGCGCACCATGAGCGTGGCATGTAAATGGCAGTGTAGATGACATGCATGCCAAGATTTTCATGTTACCACCTGCTACTTATGTTCGCCTAATTTGTTACCTCGAATCGCAGCGAGACGCGAGACAAATCTGCCCTCGTTTCGCATGCGTTCGTATTCTCGCGCTTTGCGCATCTTGCAGGCGCCATCCGCGTTCCAGAGTGTAAATTGACGTACACTTTGTCAATTCCAAAGCGTGTTCCTCGAACGCTTGTGCCCACTGAGACGGGGTCAGTAAGAATGGAACGTGATGTGCGCGTCTCCCTCCTTGCATGATTAGAGACGCAGGGCAAAGCGACGCTACGGAAGCAAAGCGCGAGCGCTGTAGAGTCCAACGCGACCGGCGTCCGTTTGGGCGCCCCGGCGTCCGTTTGTGCGCCCCGGGGCCCACCTAGCACCGTGCCAAGGCACGGCTGGAGGGACGGACGGACAGACGGATAGAGCATGAGACATTAAAGGCTTTCGCCTTAAACATTTGGTGTATATCAAGCTAGCGAAACGGCCACGAGAGTGTCCTGAGCGTGCCATGCAAGTCATGTTGCACATGGCATATCCTGATTTCCATATTACCACTTGTCATTTATGCTCGCGATACAGTCACGTCACTCAATACCAAATTTGGTGTATATCAAGCTAGCGAAACGGCCGCGAGCGCGCCATGAGCGTGGAATGCAAGTCATGTCGCTCATGACATGTCATGATTTCCATATTACCACTCGTCATTTATGTTCGTCATACAGTCATGTCACTCAATACCAAATTTGGTGTATCTCAAGCTAACGAAACGGCCGCGAGCACGCCATGAGCGTGGCATGCAAGTCATGTCGCACATGACAAGTCATGATTTCCAAATTACCAGTTGTCATTTACGTTCGTCATACAGTCATGTGACTCAATCCCAAATTTGGTGTATATCAGGCTAACGAAACGGCCGCGAGCGCGCCATGAACGTGGCATGTAAATCATGTTGTTCATGACATGCACGTCATTATTTGCATATTACCACCTGTCATTTATATTCGTCATACAGTCACGTGACTCAATCCCAAATTTGGTGTATGTCAAGCTAACGAAACCGCCGCGAGCGTGCCACGAGCGTGGCATGTAAATCATACTTTTCATGACAAGTTGATCATGATTTTCATGATGTGACCAGCCATTTATGTTCGTCATACGGTCATGTTATGCCATACCAAATTTGGTATAAATTCCATTAACGATACGACCAGGAGAGCACAAAGTCGTAGGCGGCTAGATAGATAGATAGATAGATAGATACGCTCAAACTCGCCGAAGTTCGCTAAGAAATGCTTCGCATTTAATAGACCTGGAAGCTTCTGCTCAACCATCGCGCCTGCCTGTTTGTGTGACAGATTAAATCCAATGTTGCTCCCTTCTAGCGCTTTTTCCATCCTCGCCATGTACAGCATGAATAACAGCGGGGACAAAGGACATCCCTGTCTCAGCCCCTTCCTAATGTCAACGCTGTCCTTGCTGCTTATTCCTTCCCATTCTACACAAACTGTATTTTCTCGGTATATTTCCCTCAAAAGCTGTATACAGTCGTCACCTATGCCCACTTCCTTCAATATATCCCACAAAATTTCCTGATTAACGTTGTCATATGCCCCGGTGATGTCTAGATAAGCTACGTATAAGGGCCTGTTTTCTATTTCTGATATTTCTATACACTGTGTAAGAACAAACAGGTTATCGTCTAACCGCCTGTCGATTCGGAATCCATTCTGGAGTTCTCCCAAAATATCATTTTGCTCTACCCACGTTTCTATTTTTAATTTTACTGCCTGCATCGCCAACCGGTATAGCACCGATGTAATAGTTAGCGGTCTATACGAGCGAATGTTATCCTTTTCTCCCCTGCCTTTATAGATTAAGTTCATTCTACTTTTTCGCCAACTGTCTGGTATTTCCCTCTCCTGTAAGCACTTTTATACGGCTTTCAGCAGTGCTTCTTTAGTGCTCTGTCCTAGTTCGTTAATTAGGCTGACGGGAACCCCATCTAAGCCCGGAGTAGTGCGCTTAGGAATTTTTCCTTCGGCCTTCTTCCAATTGAAATTTTCAAGTACTACATCTTCCTCGGTTGTACTCTTCTGTATACTTTTACTCACCGGGGGAATCCCCTGGGCTACCTTTTTAAACGAATCGGCTGTTACCTTTCGGATGTAACCTAGCGCTTCATACCCTTCCAATTGATTTCCTTCTTCATCTACCATATGTTGTTGCATTGTTACAGACTTCCTACTTAGCGCTTTTAGGTGGCTCCAAAATATCCTAGGCGCGGCCTTCTTCTTTTCGCGAATCTCTGTCATCCAGCGTTCACTTTCGCCTTTAATTTTTGCCTCGACTAATTTCTGCACAATGGATTTTTGCTCTAAATATATTTGCCATACTTGGTTGACTTCATCCTGTGGACGCTTCTCCTTTTTTGCTTGTCTGTGCTGCCGTGAT
Organism: Rhipicephalus appendiculatus; assembly: GCA_030522465.1. Taxonomy (NCBI): domain Eukaryota; kingdom Metazoa; phylum Arthropoda; class Arachnida; order Ixodida; family Ixodidae; genus Rhipicephalus; species Rhipicephalus appendiculatus. The sequence goes on along the minus strand of JALIZH010004284.1, from coordinate 55,852 downwards.
GCCTCACGTCGCTTCTCGATCGCATCCCGGATTTCTTTGTTCCACCAACTTTTTGGCTTTCTCTTTCCTTTCCAAGAAATAGTTTTCTTCTCTTTTTCTATTTCTTTCGTGATTACATGTAGCAGCTCACTATACTTCCAGTCTTTGCCTGGAAGTTTGTCTACTTCTTCCTCGACTCTTGCGGCTATATTAGTTATTTGTTTCTCATTTAAATATGAGCTGCCAATGTTCGATTCTAGGTTCTTATTTTCAGTTTTATATCCCATTTGTAATGTTATGCGTTTATGATCACTACCCAAGCTGTTAATGCCTTCCTCGTCTATTCTCATCTCTCTAAGTTTGTCATAGATTCCTTCTGTCATGAGACAATAATCAATGCTCGACTGCCTGTTTCCGACTTCCCACGTGATGTGTCCCTCACACTTAGGCCCCGCGTTAACTATTTCAAGACTATGTTGCTCGCAGAGATCTAGCAATAACTTGCCATTGGAGTCTGAATATCCGTCAAGGTCATGTATGTGTGCATTCATGTCCCCTAGAAGGATTATTTCGGCATCATGACCAAATTCTTTAATATCGGTGCTTATGCATTTCACTATCTCCAGATTCTTTTCTCTGCAGTTATTCCCCGTCCACAAGTAAGCTACACCTAGCCACGTTTTCTTTCCACCTACTGTGCCCGAAGCCCACAGGTGCTCTGAACACGTTTGCTTCACTCTATCCCATTTTGCTCTGCTATGAATTAGCATTCCAACACCCCCCACCTCTCCTTTCTGATATGATCCTGTTGCATCCTTCCCAAATGTAATTGTCAATATGTGGTGGCTCTTCCAAGTCTCTAAGGTGTGTTTCTGTAACCGCATAAACACCTATCTGTTCCTTGTTTAACTGTCCCTCAATCTCTAACCATTTTGCCTTTTTTTCTGCCACCCTGCATGTTAATGTAACCAATTGCGACACGCGCCTTCTCCCTTCTTTTACCTTTTCTCTGGTTTTTCGCTATACTACCTGTCACAGAGTCCCCCCTGGTTGTTGTCCTCATTACACGCTACCCTGGACACCGAAGGGCCCGCGTGCCCCCCCCAAAAAAGCTACTGCGCGTCCTGCAAGTCGCCAACCCACCTCATGACCAAGCCTCCTATTGAAGTGTATTCCGTCTCTTCGAAAACCACCCCACCTGTGCACCTCTCTGTTTATTTCCACTACCTCGATGCCCTTCTCTCGACTCCATCCGCCATATCTCTTTGTTTGCGTCGACCACCGCTCTTTGCAGGTTGCCGTCACGCAACGGTACCTCCGGTATTGTGCATACCACTATCTGCACCTGAGGGGAAATGGCGCGCATGTCATCGACCCCTTTCGCCAATGTGGTCGCTAGTTCGGCTGATTGTTCATTCAAGACGTCGTTTAGACCTCCCGCAATTATCACGAGGTTACGTCCATTAGTTTTAGTTGCGAGTTCTGCGCTAGCTTGTCTCATCACTGATCCCAGCCTTCGTCCCGGGAACGTCCCTATTAAAACTCGTTTGTCGCCTCTCACCCTTTCCTTGACTGCTTCTGCGCATCTAGCTAAATTCGAGTCCCCGGCCATTATAACGTGCTCCGACTTTTCTGCTGGACTGTCCCGCACCTGGCCACTGCCTCGGTCACCAGCTCGCGCAACCGCCGCTGTTTTGCTCCCTCCCATCCCCAAAACCACCTCGCGGAAACTGGGTCCTGTGCCCCCTGCACCTGTCTTCCCCAAACCTGTCTCCACCTTCGCGTCTCCCACTATGGGGGGTTGATGCCCCCCCTGTTCCCGCCGTCGCTTGCTTCCTTGTTCACCATGACTGCCTTCGCTAACCCTTCCTCAGCTGACTTTAGCCTTTCTCCCATAGCCATCGTTTTTTCTCGCTCTGTCGCCAACGCATTCTCCAGCTCGGCGATTTTTACCTTGAGCTCATTCTGGGCAGCCATCATTATTTCCATTTTCGCCTCTAACTCACATTGCTTACACTTGGCGTCAGCTTGTTCTGCCTTGTCATCCTCTATTTTCCATCCCATTCCGCACCCTGAACACTTTACGGTCTTTTTGACCATGGCCAGATCGTTCACACTTCGGATTACATGCGCTCAAAGCCAAAAGGTACCACAAAACTCCGCCAGTATGCTTCAAAGCACTTGTGTACCCTTCAGCCACGTGGTGGCCGAAAAAAAAAAAAGAAAAAAAAAGCCAAGCGACTGTCACACAAGAAACAGTACAAAGTTGTAACCCCAATTAATCTTCAATCTAGTGGGTTATGTACTCATATAACTAATAAAAGCAAGCTCGAATCATGCAGAAAAAACTTATCTGTCGCTGTCATTCCGGAGCCCACGAAAAACACGTCCGTCCTCTAGCGGCACTACGGTGTCGTGTACCAGCTCCCCCCTGTTGTGTGGGAAATCCTACTTGGGGCAGACAGGGCGGTGCCTCAACGACATGCTTAGAGAGCACACAAACAATGTTAAGAAGGGGGGGCGACGGTTTGTTAACCGCGCATTGCCGCACGTGTGGGTGTTCACCTGTTTTTGATAAGTGTTCTGTTATACGCATGCACAAAGATGAAACCACGCGGTTGATCGTAGAATCGGCTACAATACATAAGCTAGGCCAGGTATGTGTCAGCGCACCATCTTTATCATTATCTAGAAAAGAATTGTCATTTCTTGATGCTACCACATTTGCGCATGCCTGAGTGTCCGCCATTTGTCATGTATATATTCTGTGATCCGGCTTCCAATAAATCATTGTTGAAAGTTAGCGCTCGTGTGTGTTCTCCCTGTCCCGTCCTCGTCACTTCAGTGCCGCGCTTAACTTATGATCATGAATGTTTTAAAAGCACACGAGAAATCAAGAAACGGGCGAGCCACGTGCAACTTCGACACCTGCGCGACGACTAGGCGAAAAGGGAGAATCATACTGGGTGTAATTGCACAGCGCGAAATACAGGATGAAACACTTGAAGAAGTACACGCGGACAGCGCTGACTCTCAACTGAGGTTTATTGCATACGATACATGCGCAAAGAATTATAGGAGGTACCTCAATCTGTCTACCGCCTGTGCTTGGCTTTCAGGAGTTCAGTTAACAATCAAATCTTTGTTCAAAAGAGCGGTGTTTGCATCGGCTCTAGCGTTGCCCCAGTACTTAGCAATATTTTCTTAAGTGAAGTCGACAGCATTATTCGGGAAAGATTAGATGGTTTTGCGGTCAAAGTATTTCGGTACGTTGACGATTACCTAATCCTTTGTGAAGGGAACAATGCCAACAAAAGGATGGGAGATATCCTCAAGGTATTTAAAGACAGTGGAAGTGGACTTAACTTTACGACAGAACTGCCACAGGAATCAAACCTTCAGTTTTTAGACCTAAGGCTAACATTTTACCCGGAGCATGTGTGCTGGCAGTACGCACCCAGGTCGCAAAAGCCTCTTTTGCCTTACACATCAGCACACTCCAAAGTGACTAAAGATGGGTTGGCTACATCCTTGGTACGAGCGGCCGTGTCCAAGTCATGTGTACACACGATGCAGAGCACTGTTCATGCTCAGATGCAGAGGTTGAAAAAAAGTAGGATATCCAGATGATGTGGTCACTAGATGCTGTGAGAAGGTGGCTAGATGGATCAAACAATCCAGTCAACGCGAAGAACGTGAGAGAGATCATGAAAGCCGCATCGCCCCGCTGCCGTATGTTCATAAGATGGCGCATAACCTTAAGAATGTCGCATCTAGATATGATGTGAAAGGGATATAATCAAGCGTTTGACGAACAATCGTCTGGCGAGGAATCATACTTGTGCAATAAACATACACTCGCCAAGGTAAAAATAAAGACAGGCATTGACGTTTCGGGCCCCGTACGGGTCCCTTGATCACAACGAAGATGTTAGCATGGGCATGCGGAATAGCCGCATGCCCATGCTAACATCTTCATTGTGATCAAGGGACCCGTACGGGGCCCGAAACGTCAATGCCTGTCTTTATTTTTACCTTGGCGAGTGTATGTTTATTGCACAAAGATGTGAAAGGGATTTTTACGGCTCCCAAGAAGCTGGGAAGCATTTGCGCGCGTGTTGACCGCAGGGCAGAAGGCAAAACCAAAAAGAAAGGTCAATGTGGTGTGAAACACAGAAACACCTTCATTCCTCGTGCTACAGAAGTAGTGTACAAGATTCCTCTGTCATGCGGCAGTAGTTACATCGGTCAGACTGGTAGGTGCGCAAATGTTAGATTAAGGGAGCACCAGAGGAAATGCGAAAAGAATGACTGATTGTCAAACTTGGTTGCCCATTGCGCGCAGCATCAATGCAAGCCACTGTTTAGCAAGACGGAAGTGATCGATATGCACAGTGACACGAAGCCTATCGATCAGCCTATCGATCGATTCTGAGAAATCCGTATGGATTTCTCAGAAAGAAAAAGCTTCTTAGTTGCCGAAGTTCCTTGTGACTTCGTGATACAAACGGGTGGTTGTCTATTTCCCTTTATTAACCCTTCCGCCACCTTGCGGGATTCCGCAGAACTCATTTGCAATACTTGTGTCCATGCGCTTCGAGTTGTTGGTGGATTCGCCCTCGCGCTGCCAATTGCTACCTTCCTGGTTAGCTCAATTGGTAGAGCGACCGACCTGGAAAGGCGTTGGTCCCGGGTTCGAACCCCGGACCAGGACGAATTTTTCGGCAACTAAGAAGCCTTTCTTTCTGAGAAATCCGTACGGATTTCCTTGTGGTTTCGTGCTACAAACGGGTGGTTGTCTATTTCCCTTTATTAACCCTTCCGCCACCTTGCGGCATTCCGCAGAACTCATTTGCAATATGAAACTGACATGAAAAGAGATATATGGGTTAACAAGAATGCATATCACTCGCTGTGAAGAGCACTTGATACACGTGTACAAGCATTGCATTTTGCGAGCACGTGATTTAAGAGCGCATAACTGACATGTAGCTTGAGAACGCATAGCATGACAAAGTACGACCGGTAATCGCAAGGTGCAAAAAGAAAGGATATTTTAAAAATAACAAAATATGAACAAAAGACCGCTATGCAAAAGACGTTGTTAAGTAGGTGCTACGTAACCAACCAATGTAAAGAGATATATTGCGAGTTCGTAGCCAAAGAAGGGAAACTAAACAAGGTGATACGGGTTACACAGATAGGCAGCTCAATCTTCCTACGTTTTCATTCATACCCGACGCGACGGTGTCAAACTTATGGATGAGGAAGGATTCACGGGCTTCTCTATCATAATTTGTGCGGAAACCGGATTCGAGTAGTGCGACTTTTAGTTTTTCAAAAGAGTGGTTCGGGAGGTGCACGTGTCTTGAGATGGGCAGGTTCGGCAAGGTGTTAGTATGAGATTTGCGATTGTTGAAGCGCAGCCTAAAATGTCCTTCTGTTTGCCCAATGTACTGTTTCTTGCATAGCACGGATTCGATCATGTATATTACGTTCTTAGTATCGCAGTAAAAATTGCTTTTGATTTTTAAAGAAAAGTTAGAACCTGTACTGGCGACTTGTCGCGATGTGCGCGTGTACGGGCATACTTTGCATCGCGGTTTTCGGCAAGGGTGGCATCCGATGGTATCAGGACAGTCTGTTTTCGATGATGACGATGCATGTCTCGAATATTTTTAGCCTTGCGATACACTGCTTTAGGTTATTCTGCAAAAATGGTTCTGAGGCGTTCGCTTTGCATTAGAATATTACGGTGCTTCCTTAGCACATCAGAAACACGCTGAACTGACGCAGAATGGGTGAGGACAAGGTTTGTTTGTGGTGACGGGGTCGATTTCTTAGCAGTGCACAGCAGCGTTCTACGATCATGCACATCAGCACGTTTTATTGCGTCGTCAATTGTGGTGGGTACTTTTGTTTGACTAGAGCGTCTTTTAGTGTTTCGCAATTTTTTTTGAAATTCTGATTGTTCTGAACAGATTCTTTTAAAGCGTAAGACCTGACTGTAAGGAATGCTAGTCTGGCAATGTTTCACGTGGCTGCTGTCAAAGTGCAAATACTGATACCGGTCTGTCGGCTTCCTTTAGACGGGCAGTGGATAGTTTATCATTTACAACTGAAACGCTGATGTCAAGGAAGTTAATAGTAGATGCAGAATAGGTGTGGGAAAATGATATTGATGGGTGGGCATCGTTAAAGTCAGATATGAAGGAAAGTAACTTGTTCACCGTGTGGCCAAATAAGAAAAATGTCATCGATGTAACGTTTGTAATAGAAGGGCTTCAGCGCGCGGGTTTGCAGAAATTTACTTTCAAGCTGGTGCATAAATATATTGGCGTATTGGAATATATTGGAACGGAGGCGGCGTCGCATCCAAACGGTCAGGCGAGCAGAGTATGTTCTGCTCTTGCTCTCCTGTCTAGTGGCGTTGGGCTGGTTTCTAAACCGAATTGCGCATGTCTGCTAGATTTACACGGTAGTCAAGACGGCTACCAGGGCCAAACAGCAGCATTTAACCGGCGGTTTGTCGGAAATAAAAAAGGCATCTTATGCAGGATGCGGCATGTGTAACAATTTTTTTTTATCTGACCACTACCACCAAGCTCCTTCTGATGTCACCGCGTAATGTTGAAGGTATGATAGGCAGGTAGTCTACATTATTTGCAAACAGTTACGTAGAAGGAACGCTGCCTTGCATAGGCGGAGAGTACGGGGGGGGCTCGGGGGCTCGCCCCCCCCCCCCCCGGACGGCTTCACGGGGGGCAGAGCCCCCCCCCCCCCCCCCTCGGCGCCTGCCCGGGATATTTTTTAAGAGCTTGGCTTAGGTCCCCGTCCATGGACAACGAGCGTTTGGCCTCCTGTCTGGCAGCTATTTATTTCACAGGGGGCTGTTTACACCCGCTTTTTCATTTCAGGCTTTTAAAATTCCGATCATGGACCAGTGACAAGGGAAACGCTCAGTTAATAATTCCCCGCAAAGAGATTTGTATGTGCAGAATATGTTGTGTTAACAAACAACTGAGGCGACCTCTTAGTGTTGTATAGTGGTAGAAAGTCCGCCGCGGTGGAACAGTGGCTATGGTTCTCGGCTGCTGACCCGAAGGTCGCGGGTTCGATCCCGGCCACGGCGGTCGCATTTTGATGGAGGCAAAATGGTAGAGGCCCGTGTACTGTGCGATGTCAGTGCACGTTAAAGAACACCAGATGGTCAAAATTTCTGGAGCCCTCCACTACGGCGTCTCTCATAATCATATCGTAGTTTTGGGACGTAAAACCCCAGATAATATTATTATATTGGTAGAAAATTGTATCTTCTACCATCTGAGAATTATTTTTGGCCATCACAAATTGAAGATTAAAGCTTCCTGTACCAGCATTAGGCCACTGTCTTATGTCTGGTGCATGTTTTAACAAAGTAATGCATGTCAATAAAGAAAATAGGCGGGTCCCACTCATTGTGGGAATCGATTTTATGTGATGCAGTCACCGAGTAGCAGCCTATACGCCATTTTTCACTTTGAGGCAAGCGCTGCAAGGAGGATCGATGTCTTTGTGTAAGTTGAAAAATAAATCGGGAGTCGTCACAATGCTCACACTGATTCATGACTACGAAGAACTGCGCGAAATAAACTGGCACAAGGAAAACACACGCACAAGCGCAGACTAGCAACTGAATGTTTATTGAAGAAACACACCAATATAAAGAACAAGAAAGAAAGAAAAACCACGTGAACGATTAGAGGTTGGCTGCCAGATAATCAATTTCAAGTTTGTGCAGCGAAACCGATGGCCTCGCAACACACACATCACCGTACTTGTGAATAAAAAACGCCTCGACTACTTCTCGCGCTGTCCTATTCTTTATGCCGGGATAACACCTTTGTTTGACTCAGCAACGGGTGACATTTACAACCTCTACAGTGTAAGCACAAATTCGATGACGGCTGAGCTTTCAATGATGCCCTGTGGTCCATTAACCGATTGTTCAAACACCTCCCGGTTTGGCCGATATAACACTTTCCGCAAGACAAGGGAATAAGATACACAGCACCCTTTCCACTCTGAACCAACCTATCCCGATGGTTTACATCACAGTCACTCCACTTTCTTTCTTTCCCTGCAACCTTCCTGTCAACTATTGCGCAGACACGACCCAACCTATTCTTAGAAGAAAAAACCACCTTAACACCAAAACGGTTTCCCACCTTCTTCATACGGTGAGAGAACGCATGAATATAAGGAATGCATGTAAAAGGCTTATCTTTATCGCTGGCCACCCTGTCGCCAACGCACTTTCCTTCCTGCTTCAGTTTAATCAATAACCTTTCACTAAGAGAGGCCAAATTTACTTCCGGAAAGTTTGATAGCCTAAGTCTGTTCAGCTGGTTATCGAAAGCCTCGGACATTTGATGCGGGCATGACTTGCGCAAAGCCGATTCTAAGCATGATGTGGCGATACCGTTCTTCACCAGCTTGGAGTGATTAGAATTAAAATCAAGAATGGGCTTAACAGACCTAGGGGAATACAACCAACATGTGTGCTGCTGCCCGATCTTTATTTTCAAATCCAAAAACTGAATGCAACCTTCTTTAGGGACCTCAAACGTAAAATTCAAACCCCGCCCTTTCTCTTTGAACATTTTAAGCACATTTACTCTAGAAATCACGCAACTGTTCTTTTCAACAAAAACAAGAAAATCATCAACATAGCGCATCGTCTTCAGTGCTACACATCCCAATCCCCCCTTCCAGGTCACGATCAATCCTACTTAGGTACACTTCACTCAGTATAGGCGCTACCCGGGAACCAATGCACACCCCCGATTTCTGCCTATACACACCACCTTTCCACTCCACCAGAGTGGAGCTTAAATATGCCGACAACAGCTCCAAAAACGCTGCTACGGAGACACCACAATCATTCTGGAACTTCTGTTCGTCATTGTCTTCTTGTATGCGGTCTCTCACGCTTTTCACCAGGGTGTCATGCTCTAACGAGTAGAAAAGGTCCTCGACATCAATACTAAACACTGACATAGGTCCGGGGGCTCCTGTCCTCAGGAACTGGAACTGAAGCAGGAAGGAAAGTGCGTTGGCGACAGGGTGGCCAGCGATAAAGATAAGCCTTTTACATGCATTCCTTATATTCATGCGTTCTCTCACCGTATGAAGAAGGTGGGAAACCGTTTTGGTGTTAAGGTGGTTTTTTCTTCTAAGAATAGGTTGGGTCGTGTCTGCGCAATAGTTGACAGGAAGGTTGCAGGGAAAGAAAGAAAGTGGAGTGACTGTGATGTAAACCATCGGGATAGGTTGGTTCAGAGTGGAAAGGGTGCTGTGTATCTTATTCCCTTGTCTTGCGGAAAGTGTTATATCGGCCAAACCGGGAGGTGTTTGAACAATCGGTTAATGGACCACAGGGCATCATTGAAAGCTCAGCCGTCATCGAATTTGTGCTTACACTGTAGAGGTTGTAAATGTCACCCGTTGCTGAGTCAAACAAAGGTGTTATCCCGGCATAAAGAATAGGACAGCGCGAGAAGTAGTCGAGGCGTTTTTTATTCACAAGTACGGTGATGTGTGTGTTGCGAGGCCATCGGTTTCGCTGCACAAACTTGAAATTGATTATCTGGCAGCCAACCTCTAATCGTTCACGTGGTTTTTCTTTCTTTCTTGTTCTTTATATTGGTGTGTTTCTTCAATAAACATTCAGTTGCTAGTCTGCGCTTGTGCGTGTGTTTTCCTTGTGCCAGTTTATTTCGCGCAGTTCTTCGTAGTCATGGATTACCAACTCGCCCAAAGATCAATTCTTCTAAATCATACTGATTCATACTGATATCGCGGTGTAGGCGCCAAAGAGAATAAGGTGGTATTAAAGTCTTTAATTATGTTCTTTAATTTAGGAGGCGGACATGCTCTCTCTCTCTCTATATATATATATATATATATATGCAACGTGCGTCGTACTCTCTTTTATTCCTATATATATATATATATATATATATATATATATATATATATATATATATATATATATATATATATATGAACAAAAAATTACGACGCACGTTGGTTTTGCACGGTATATTTTCTGACGTTTCGGCTGGTGGACCAGCCTTTGTCAAAGTAACCTTTGCTAGGGTATATATATATATATATATATGAAGCGACAGGGAGAACAATGTACAAGAAGAGCAAGCCGGGCCCCGCCCCCTCCGGCAAAATGAAAACTCTACGCCTATGCTGCCTTGTCTACGAGATGTTTGCGGGGGGCACGTTCGCCTAAGCCGCTGAACTAGCTTATAAAAAATACGCACGCAATGAGTACTCGATGCTGAGATGTCTTCATTTAACTTAATTTGTACTGCAAACATGGTTCTTGTTACGAATAAAACAGCGGACTACTCGAAGCTTAGCGTTTCAGTCGATGCGGTAAAGCTTCTATGTTCATTGGCCTTTTATGCCTCCGTAGAGAACTGTCAAATGTGTTGGATTTTTACTCATCGATTAATTCGCCTAAGCCATTGTTTTAGTTTTTGCGCTGGCCTGTGTCTCCTTAGAATAAAGGTGTTTGATCAACACCGATATTTGCTAGGGTTTTACGTGCCATCAAGGTATGATTATGAGGCACGCCATAGTGTGGGTACCAGGATTAATTTTGACCGCTTGGGATTATTTAATGTGCATATAGATCTAAGTGCACGGGGGTTCTTTGTATCTCGCCCCCCATCGAAATGCGGCCGCCGTGGCTGGGAATCTATACCGCGCCCTCGAGCATAGCAATGCGACACCATACGGGCTATGCTACCACGGTGGTTTCCTTCATCAACGTCCACGTGTATACATACCGCGGACTGGCCATACATACCACGCCAGAAAAAAATTGACGCAGCTACCCCTTGCCTCTATTTTTCTTACTGCAGAACTGGACAGCGTGGTATCGACGCAGCACGTACTTATCAATGAAGGCGTGCCCGCCTCCACTAGCTTGACACACATCCCAGCTAGAAAGCAGCGAGAAAATGTTGACGAGGCAATTGCCATCACGGCACAGCACTGTCTCCTCGACGCCATAAGCCTATATAGGCGCAGTCCACCTTGCAGAGCTTCCCTCCGTTTTCCAATGATTTCCTGCGAGAGTAACCTTCGGACCACGAAATTCTTTTCTAAATCACAGTGCCGTATTACTCGCGCAATGACTGCTCGATCTGTTCCTGCTAATTGAGGAGATTTACTTAGCGCCAGAAAACACGCAGCACAGAAGAGAGACACACAAGGGACAAGCGCTACTTTCAACTGTGTATTCCACAACGTCGTCATGAAACATATACACATACGGCACATGCGCAGATGCGTTAAACGAAACAAACAAGTGAAAAGGATATCGGATTTCCTATCTTATCCACGCGTCAAGGAATTTATATTCGCTCGTGTGCAGAGTGACGGAAGGCAAGAGAGCGTCACTCACGGTCTGCCGCTTGGCTTTCACTTGTTACTCATTTAGAGTGGTTTAGGCGGCAGCGGTGCAGTCAGGTGAGCTTTTCCTGGCGGTTTGCCGTCTTGAAATCCCTCACCGAATGCCTCGGGGAACCTTTTAGATAGAATCCCACTTTGCCGAGAACGTGTTGCCTGCCAATACAAAAAGTACTAGTATGTCAGCGCTTTAATGCACAGAGCCGCTGGGGTCGTGATGAGAGCGCGAGATGGTGCTGCGTAGCAAACAGGAGAAAAGGTCTCGTGGTGGTTCGGACGATTTTCATCGATATTTATAAGTAACGTAAAAGCCGTGAGCATGAAACGTGAAAAGAAATATTTCGAATTACTTTATCGAAACTGAAAAAAAAAATATGTCAATTGCCATTTACTTTTGACATCAACTGACAAAAAAAAGTACCACATTGCAATACTTGTTAATACTTAGTGCCGTCACCATTTGGACATGACAGCTGCCATTCCAGTTAGTAGGAATTCACACAGAGCGGCCGTTAGGGACGTGTCCCTTCTAGGCATCTCCCACTGCTCCTTGATGAGTGGGAGATCAAAGGTCGTCCGCCGAGAGTCCCCGTAAAGACCGGTCCGCCAGCGCGCTTTTCAAAAGTTCCCAAACGTTTTATATTATGCTCATATTTGAAACGCCACTAAGCATTGACAAGTGTCGCAATGTGCTACTTTTTTTCGATGAGGGATTTCAAAACGGCAAACCACCACGAACAGTTCATCTGGCTGCACTGCTGTCGCCTAAATCACTAAATCAGCCGAAGCGTAACGCGTGAAAGCCAAGAGGCAGAGCTTCTCCGTTTCGAGTGCGCTCGCATGCCCAGCATAGTTTACAAGCAGCAGACGACACGCCGCGAACCCGGCCTCCTGCGTAATCGCCTTCAAGGGAGAGGGGGTTGCAATCTTCCAGCGAGCTGCATATCACCCAAGGCTGGTTGTTTTGTTCGGCACTAGATGACGCGAAAATAGGCTGTGGTTGCTCCCGCTCACGCATAAAGGCGCTGAAAGCAGCCGCCAGAGCGCGCGGGCCACGCGTTCGCGTGTTCCCTTTCATAAAAATTGACAGTGTACATGACATGCATGTCATCATTTTCATGTTACCTCCTGCCACTTATGCTCGTCATACAGTCCTGTCACGCAACACCAATTTTGGTGTATATAAAGCTAGCGAAACGGCCGCGAGCGCGCCATGAACTTGGCATGCAAGTCATGTTGCACAGCCATAAGGATTTTGGCGCTTTGTGCATTTGAAGCAATTTGCATTCATATATTAGGTAAAGCTATCTTTATTTATTTTTATTGTGTGCAATACAAGCAGAATTGCACTGTGATATGTATAAGTGGGCAGTTATGAGGAGCTGCTTCCTGAAGATTTTTGTGCATTTGAAGCAATTTACATTGTGATATTTGATAAACCTATCTGCATTTATTTTTTCATTGCATGCAATACACGCAGATTTGCATTGTGATGTGTCTTTTTCTTTGTGCAATAAATGTCAGACCTTTTGAGAGCACTGTTTCAAGATTTTTGACATGGAAAAAAATTAACATATCGAAGAGGGCCTTGAAAATCCTCCTATAGGGCCTTGAAAGTCCTTGAATGTCCTTGAATTTTCTCCTTTGAAACCTGTACGAACCCTGGAACGGGGGGACCCTAGGAGAGGCGAGAAAGAGGGAGAGAGGACGCGCATGCGCTATGGGACTCGGGCGCCGCTCCGTAGAGTAGAGGATTCCTAGAGTAGAGAAAGGGGGGTGAGCGTAGGAGCGAAGAGATAGGGGAGGGGACGCGCATGCTCTGTGGGGGGGTGTGGGACGCAGGGGCCGCTCCGTAGAGTAGATGATTCCTAGAGGAGAGAAAGGGGGGTGAGCGTAGGAGAGGAGAGATAGAGGGAGGGGACGCGCATGCGCTGTTGGGCTGTAGGACGCGGGCGCCGCTCCGTAGAGTAGAGGATTCCTAGAGGAGAGAAAGGGGGGTGAGCGTAGGAGAGGAGGAGGGGACGCGGATGCGCTGTGGTAGTGTGGGACGCTGGACGCGGGAAGGAGGGACGGACAAGCAAGATCAAGGAATGGAGTCAACCTGGGCGACAGACACCACCTGCTTAGCCATTGCTAAGCAGCCTCTCTGTGCTCTCGGCCATGACTCTGGTGACTGTAGTGGTGGTTCACGGCCTTATTGTATTACAGTGTTCTGGTTCGCATAGTGGGTGCTTCCCTACTTCATGAAAGTGGCCGGACGCTGGACGCGGGAGGGAGGGACGGACATAGCCCCGAGCATAAGATGCTTCGCGTCTAAAAAATCAACAGTTCCTCCCGCACGTGGTCAGTCTCGGTGTCTTTCGCTACCCTGCGCCCCCCAGCAGGCACCTTAATGTGAAAACCAGGATACATCATAGTCACGTGATAGGCGAGTCGTACATTTTGGCGCTTCTCGCGGCTGCCCATCCGCCCTGTTCTGCATGATGGGCTGCGTGTGTGCGCCTGCTGAATGCCGTGGAACGTTTACAAAAGGAACTCCGTTCCCTCTATCGTTCCCTCGTAAACGTAACGAGTTACCGTTATAGTTTCACCGATCCTGAATGGAACGGTGGCGTTCCTCCGTTCCTCCAAAAAAGGAACTAGTTGAACGGCGTTCCGTACAACACTGCTCGAAGGGTACCAAGGCGTTGGACTGGGCTAGTTGGTACATAGTCACAAAGGATAAAAACCTTTGTGACTCTGTTTCCTTTGTGCGTCTCGAAGGGGTTTGTCAAACAGGCAGGCTTTTCCAAGATCAGGCATCTGCACACGGTTTTGGTGAAAATGGGTGACAAGCTCCAAGAAGCGACCTTTGTCAGCCACACACAATGCGACAAGCACCACGTGCACGCCACTCTCATCGCCAGACCCCAGATTCTACAAAGCATTCATCTGACTGCCGATATCTAAATAGAGTAAGCCCGAAGAAACAATGTGCAGTAGATAGGTGGGCGAGTTGGAACTGATTCATATTGAAAACTTTTCAGCGCGAACGGGACGGAGCACAAAGGAGAGGACACTACAGCGCTTGTGTTGTGTAGTGTCCTCTCCTTTGTGCTCCGTCCCGTTCGCGCTGAAAAGTTTTCAATATGAAACAATGTGCACACTAATCTGGACAAGTACCCAGTAACCCTTTCACAAGTAATTCCTCTTGGAATCAAGAGAACATTATAATAAAGCTAAACAAGCAAACTGTAGAGCTTCCGACTACCAAGGAGTCAGTGAGAAAGTTCTCTACGCCCTTCACTGTAACACAACTGTATACAAAATACGCTACACTAACACCACATAAATGTAGAAAATAAATCAAACCAAAGAAAATAATTGTGACCTCATTTTGCGCCTCCTCCCGATTCAGAACGCCCGACTTAAGGCGTCTGCGTTTGTGTGAAGGCCACCTCTCTTATAGCCCACCTCGAAATTGTGCTGCTGCAATGCTATGCTCTGTGACATCCCAGCAAACGCGGACTGGACGCCGGGCCTCTCAAGATGTTTACGTCCATTTCTTTAACCCAAGCCTCGGCAAAAAGAACACCCCGGGGTAACGAATGCTCATTTCGAAGCGGATTTCCTGGAAGAATTCTGTCGACGGTCCTCGCGGGCCCACCGCGCAAACACCAGGATCGGGTGACAGCTTCTCTTGTCTGCGGCCACGGCAGCGGCGAGGCGCCGCGCGCGCCCTTCAGTTTTATGGCACGGGGGGCAGCGGGGCGCCTTTTGTTGGTCCCATTCATGCGACTCCGCTGTAGCCCCTGAGGCGGGCCGGGCCTGACATTCCGTCAGCCTCCGCGGCTCCCGGGGTCATTATCACGTTTTACGCGGATGACCGCCCGTGGCGTTCAAGGAAGAAGAAGCGGCAACTGCGGAGAATTGTACGGGAGACACCGGGTTGGAAGCGTCGAAGTCCGACCTAGACATCTGGTCGTCGGGCGCCGGGGGAGACTGGGGGAGACTGGGGCGATGGGGGCCGCCAGAGGCTTTACAGCGCAGCGCTTGAAACACTGCGCGTCGACCATTAGAGACGGCGCGCTTTGTCCGAATGTTGGAATTCCTGGTCGCCCATAATTCACGCGTCATCGGACAGCTCGCCCGTTTCCCTCTCTAAATTTGAATCTTGTACATTTTGGCTTGCTCTGCTTTGCTTGAGAGAGGGATTTCCACTGGTGTTGGCTGCGGGGGCAGTCGTCGAAGCTGACACACACTGACCGACAGGGAAATATGTCTCGTCAACCATGGCGATTGGTTAAATGCCACGGAGGTGCCACGGAGGGGTGGAATCGGTTCCTACGTAAAGGGAACACGGGGCCACGACCGAGTGGTGCGATGCGAACGATGATGGTGCGAGGCGAATCATGATGGTGTGATGAGACAGAGACGGTAGAAGGATGGAATGAGATAGAGGATGGAATGAGATAGCGATGAGAGTCGATGAGATGAGGGAAGAATGGTAGGGGGAAGTAGGAAAGATAGCGACGAGAGACGATGAGGCGAATGATTGGGAGGTGATGAAAGATGATTAAGATGGAGATGACTGAGGAAGACGACGAAGGAGATGATGATGACGAGACGATGAAGACATAGAAGATGATAGCGATGCTGAGATCGCGAAGAAGTGTGCGGCGACGACCGATTCGGCTCCATGCAACAGCGACTGCGAGAACAACCCCGAGCCCCGACTTGAAGCCGGCTCCGAGGCCTCCGACAACATGGACGTTTCGTGAGACGAACTTCATCTCCTTTATTTAGACGAGCTTTGCGGGAAGGGAGGCGGCGCGTTGAAAACATTGCGCGGATTAACTAGTTAACGGCTCTATCTTCTTTTACTTATGGTGTCGCTGTATTCGTAATTATTTTCCTTATGTGTTCTGTATTGCGGGTCGCGAGTGTTGTGCCTTTGTTATTATTTTGGTATAGCCTGTGTTGTGTGCCGTAAACTTGCGTGTGTATGCATTTTTTTGCGCTAGTAAATAACATGTATTTGTAGAAGAGGAAAGCTCGTTGCCTCTCTTCCTTCGCGGCCCCAGCACGGATCCTTTTGAGAAGAAAGTTGTTGAGACGCGCAGCCAAGAGGGGGGTGAGCGAGTGTAGTAACGGTATATAGTGGCGACGTGGCTAACACATCCATGCATTGACTAACACATCCATGCATTCCGAAATACATCTTAAAAATTTCACGAGTGGCTGAACTGCTAACCCTCGGCCCTTCCGGTTATCTTGGGATTTGACTAACACATCCATGCATTCCGAAATACATCTCGGCCCTTCCGGTTATCTTGGGATTTGACTAACACATCCATGCATTCCGAAATACATCTATTTCGGAATGCATGGATGTGTTAGTCAAATCCCAAGATAACCGGAAGGGCCGAGGGTTAGCAGTTCAGCCACTCGTGAAATTTTTAAGAGAAGAAAAAAGTTAAATTACTTGACTGCAGATAAAGAGGGCTTTTTTGTCCTCCTGAAAGAAGGGCAGTTCATGATGAAGGCTTCAACCGCTTTGGCAAAAAGCTTCAAAAAGGTGCCAATTGAACCCAAGAAAGTTAAAGACCAAGCAAGGAAGTTGTTGGTGAAAATGAACCTTGAACACTTGTCCCGGCGAATAGATAAGAACAAGGGAGATCACCTAGAAGTCTTCTTCATGATAAAGACCCATAAACCCGAACTTCCTTTACGCACAGTGGTTTCTGAAAGAAACACCTGGCAGCATGTTGTGTCCGGGTTTTTGCAGAAGAGCTTAACAGGGAGGGCTCCGTATAGTTGATCCCTTCAAAGTAAGAAACTCGGAAGACGTCGTCGATTTTCTACGCGCAGGTGAACTTCAATCATGCACAGCGTTCAGTGTCGATGTTAAGGATTTATATTATTCTCTTCCGCAAGATCAACTGATGAACGTTGTGAAAGAATGTATCATGGATAACGATGAGCTAGAGTTTAGAAATGCGAGCGGAATCTCTGTTGAAAGCTTTGTCGAACTGTTGTTTTTCTACCTACGCTCTACTTTTATTGTCTGGGATGGGAACGTCATGGTTCAGAAGCAGGGGGTGTGCATAGGCTCCCATGTTGCCCCAATACTTAGTGAGATTTTTCTTGGCCGGGTTGACCGAGCACTCGAGGGAACTTTGGCAACGACCGTGGTTAAGTGCTTCAGGTTTGTTGACGACTACCTGATAATCATCAGGTCGCAGGCAGTCCTTAGGAAGGTTACCGATATTCTCGCCTCGTTCAAAAAAGAAGCATTGGGTCTCAGCTTCACCCTTGAGATGCCGACTAACCAAAGAATACAGTTTTTAGACTTGCAGTTAACATTCAAAGATCATCACTAGGGACCGGATTATAGGCAAATGCCTATTTTTTTCCTTGCGTTCCTATCGCGCCACTTTAATATATGAGCATGAATTAGGGGTAAAGGAGTGCTTTTATAGTGTTTTTATAGTGCCTATAAATGCCTATCTTTGGGGTTTGTGCCTAAATGTCTATAAGTGCCCATAAATGCCTATTTTCAAAATTGGTGCCTATATCAACGCTATTTAGCCTCAAATTTTGCTTTCGAGTACAGTTTGAGACCGTAATTCATGTTACCGGGCGAAATTGACGTTTCGGAACTTTATGGGGTGCAACAACCTAGTTCCCTCGTTCAACAAACATCGTGGAAGCAACCGGTAGCAGCAGTGAAATGGGACGCGCCGGCCACCTTACCCCACCGTACTAACATGGCGCGAGCGGTTGGAGCAGGGGAGAGGAAAAGACGCTATTTCTGCAACCCTAAATGGGAGCACGTCCCAGCGTGTACAGTGGAATGGGGAGAGGAAAATAAAGGCGGGAAGAGGAGAGGGGAAGAAGAGGAGAGTGGCGTCTATGGCCGAGGACGTGGCGGGCGGCTTTTACCGCCGGTTTTCCAGTCCAGTGGTCCCATGAAACTGAAGCACCTCCTTGAAGACTTTGGCGTGGTAGGGGGGCAGAAAACAGGAGGTGCCTGCGCGCAGCAGCAGGAATATGGAGAGCGAATGCGAAACCATGGAGTGCCGTCAGGGAAAAATAGAAAGTAGGTAAAAAAAAATCAGATGTGCACATGGCTTTTGTTTCGTTTGTAATTTACTCTTAAAGGGCGCTTCACCACGTCACATGAGAAATTTTAGTCAGATACTGGAAGTGTTCGCGTGCCCAATGAAGAGCTTTGTACCACAAGAACTTTTTAATTGGTTCATTACGAGCCGCGAAAGCATGATGCCGGTAGGTGAGCTTGAAACCTTTGCCACTCGCAAGCCCAATTCCTTCCCTGCCCTGTTCGGTATGAGAGAAACTCGGAGCCGGAAGATCACACGACGTTGACGCATCAACACGCCATGCGCACGCAAGATTACACTATGTGCACGTGACATGCCCAAGCCAGGTCGTGCGCACAAGTGGTGTTGTATCGTTTCGGCGTTTGCTCTATAGTGTACTGCCTGTTTCTGTGGGATGGATCTGTCTGTGCGTTTGGAGAGGCTGGCATGGATCCTGTATCCTTACCACAACATAGCGCGTCGCACAGCTGGAACTGCTGTAAGGGACGATGCACCAAAAACATGGAAAGCGTTGTCAGGGCTGGCGCCGGCTCGACGCGTGAACGGCGAGAACAGGAACAGAAAAGAAATATAGGCAGCTAAGTCTCGCATCGCTCTCGATTCGAAGAAAACTAAAGAAAAGTGCACACACATTCCGTTCGTAGTTTTAATATTTCTATTAACTTTCATTCTTCTATTCAAGCAACAGATTGCACAAATTACACATGTAGCCTCGAATAATTCTCGCAGTTTTATGTACTACTGTGACATACACAGGACCATTCCTTGTTGAACTTCACCTCCCCCACATTGGTGCGCGCGCCCGTGAGATAAAGGGCACGAGGCATTCAGTCTGACATTTCACCTCCTTCCGGGGAGCGTATCGTTGCAAATCTTGGCAGACGTGTTCGTTAGCGCAGTGCATGCATTACACTTCTAGCTCGCAACACTGAAACCTGGTAAGGGGCCCTATATGATGTTCACACAAAGAGGAGAAACTGACCCTGCGCTATTAGACCCGGCCAATATAAGGCTAACGACCCTTCTGGCCTTTTAGCGGTCTGGCTATTCAATCCTGTGCTGCCCTTCCCAGCCATGCCGAAAGCAGACAGAGGAGCGTGTTTATTCGATGGTGGACACTTAACTTACCATTCTGGACAATAAAAGGACATACCGTGTTCTGGAAACCGTGCCCGAAAAGGGACCATTGCATGGCTATGTAAGTGAATGACGCCTTTGTACAATCATAAAATATAACATTTGTTTGCTTTCCTGTCGTAGACCAGGTCGCGCACGTCTTTATTAGAAAATTTGAGTTTTTTGTAAAAATTTATTGTGCCTATATTTACGATTTTGGGGGCCTAACGAAGATTTTGGGGGGCCTAACGATCCAACGAAGACTAATGACAACTGCAATAAGAACCACAAGAGAAAGTTTGTTGAGTGCAAATCAGGTGTTGTTTATCGTATTCCATTATCTTGCCAGCGTTTTTATATCGGACAAACGGGAAGGTGCGTGAACGATCGTCTTCGAGAACACCACTACAAATGTAATAAGACACCCGCGGATGGTTTTCTGGCAATTCATTGCCAACAATGCGCGTGTGTACCGTTGTTTGACAAAACTGTTATCGTTAGAAAGAGCAACTGCGAAGTCACCCGATTGATAATAGAAAGTGAGCAAATTGACTATTACGGTAGCTCTTGCATCAGCAAGACTTCGCTAACCCTCTCTGACAAAGAGATTAGTTTCCTGCGCAAACCGTAAAAAAAAACATTATCATTTTTTGTTTGATTCTGCTGTAGTAAATTTTTTCTGTTCGTCCCGGTTTTCTTGGTTGATGTATCTTACGAAGGTCACATGATTTTGTGACGTGTACGTGAAGGCACTATAGTTCGACGCGATCAAGGATTAAACTTTATTGTTGTGAGTAGCGCCCATGTGTCTAGTGTCTCTTCTTATTTGTCCTCGTCCACACCAGCGCTAAGAAACTACCTTTCCATTATGCACCAACAAGCCCACATCGCCACCCTCGTCGCCTAAAACTGCGTTTTTCCTGCCTATTTTTGGCGCCTAAAACACGACTTTTTAGTGCCTAAAAATCCGGCCTCTAATCATCACATATGCTGGCAGTATCAACCCAGATCGAATAAACCGGTTTAAAATTACGCTCCAGCGCATTCGAAGCTGGTAAAAAGAGGCATAGCTACGACATGTTTAGGATCCGCTATCAAAATGTCTTGCCCCCCATCTTGCCAGTCTGAGCTTTTCGCAACAGCTCGACCGTCTTAAGAACGCCGGTTTTCCGCAAATCACACTTATCTCGGTATGCGAACAGCTTGTTAAAAAGATTAAGAAAGTAGTACCTCATCAGCCACAGGTTCAAACTGAAAAGAAGTTTGCAGTAATCCCATACGTTCATCAGGTAGCCCATGGAATAAAAAAGACAGCAGGGAGATACGGCGTGCGGGTGGTCTTTTCCGCCAACAATTCATTGAATAAGATGTGTAATAAACCTAGATCGGCGTGCAAAGATACATGTACTATGAAGCACAAAATGCAGTTCGTGCCTTGCACGATGGGGGGTGGTTTATGCAATTACACTGTCATGTGGAAAGAAGTATTTTGGGCAAACGGAACGGGGCATTAATGTTCGCCTCAGGGAGCACCACACAGCTGTCAAGAATTCCGCCAGCACGAATTTAGCTATGCATTGCAGAACGTGCCATTGTGAACCATTGTTTTATAAAACACAGGTATTATACAGCAATTTTAACCAAACCTATCGCGAAATTGTGGAAGCATACCACATACATGTAAATCAGGGTGCATGCGTCAGCCAGACTTCGCTTGCTCTGCACGATGAAGAGTTGCAATTTTTGAAACATGTAATCAAATGATTCCCTTTCACGACATATACGCGCCTCGTGATCACTTTTATTGTGTGTACTTATTTACTGCATGTGTGATGAAATAAATCAGTTGTCAGTAGCGCTCGTTTGTGTACGTGTCTCTCAGTCCTAAGTCCGGGTCGCGCTGCCCTCATATAACCATGTTTAACTACCAACTCGCCCAACTTGCCGTTTTGATTCGGTCATTCTTAGGTGACATTTGGTGTAGCCAGGTTAGTGGAGATTGATCTGTTTCTATGGTAAACTTAGATCCAGCTACATAGCACCCTAGGTTTTGCACGGCCCAAACAATGGAAGCACCTTCTTTTTCCGATGTGCTATTCGCCTCGTGTGCAACCGATGGCGGCGCTGCGAACGGCGCTCCGGTGACGCAAGGGCAGGGATTCAGCTTTTGTCGTCTGCTACACTCTGGCTAAAACAGCAGCATTTTCGTTATAGTTCGCTCGCGTCGCACGGCGTTCCTCGACTACTAGCTGTATTTTCTTCTAATGATATTTCTTGAGATGACTGCTAGCATTACAGCAGTTTAAGAAACGTTAACATTTAACATATTTTCTGTATACCCCCCAGCCATCGCTGTCGGGTTCATGCCCTCGAGTTCGTAGCGTCACTCACTGGGCTGGGTGGCGTTGAAGTAGCTTACGTGAAAGCGCGAACGCCAAGTGAGTTAGAGTCTACGCTGCTTTGAAATCGAAGCCCGATAAATTTTGCGGCTTATTCGCAAAAATCAGCGTTGTGTAAACAGCTTGAGTTGAACGAAAATTCACGCTCCGCTCCCAATTGGGGTCATGTGGACTTGTGCGGGCACGACAGCCGACAAAATGAAATCGATAGCTTCATCGACCATAGATTGGGCGAGCTTGATGCAAGATCGCTCGGAATGAAACGCCAGCAGTGGTGCGCGTGGTACAGTTCGACCCTTATGGTTAGAGATGGATACGCTCATGAGCCTCATTCATGTTTTCGATCGCGCAGTGCTGCCTAATCGACTGTGCGAACCTGTCAATGTTGATGACAGGATGGCGCGCACTATATTTCTAATGCTTGGGCGACGCGATCGGCTGCAATGTTCGCGTTTCATTTGACACCGATAGTACAACTTGGTAAACAGTAGGAAAAATCGGCGAATGTGTCCAGGAAGAGGAGAAAGAGAGCTTGTTCCCACCATTCTTTTGGCACCTGTGGCTGATTATTGCTATTCTTTACCGCGCTGCAACAAGATTGATTATTTTAAGGTGAGAGCCTTAGATTCCTCATCAAATGCGAAAATTGACCGTCGGTGGCCCCCGTCGCCAGCGTCAACACGAGGGACGCGAAAATTCATCACATAATGACGTCATCAAGACATCCCAGACCGCCAAAATTTGTGACGTCATAACGTCACGCCACATGATTACGTCATCACATGACATCGTCGCTTTGCATTGCCTACGTGATTGGTGAGCCGATCTCGGAGGCGATGCAAAACCAGGTGATGTGTAGAAAGCTTCAATGCGAAACCACGTTACGTCCAGAAAGCATTCGGAGGGGGGCGGCGAAGAAACAGTACATCGACTCGAGAAAAAGATGGCTTTCACCTTCGACTCAACTTAGGCAAATGCATAAGGAACTCGAGTCTTTTTAGTACACTGATCGCACCAAGCCCGATCAGGAGTCAACCGTTGAGATTGATTTAGAATATTTTATTGCAAATACACCTTCTTATGACTTTCGATGCGAAAGCTTTGTATTTATCAACGTTAGTATGATTACACTAATGCTGTTCAGCATATTTTCAGACCAGCGTGAACGAGTGAACAAACCTCTATTTATTAGCGCTAGGATTAAAATATGTTGCAAAAAAAGAACAAAAATAAAAGAAAATCACTCCGGACAACCTACCAATATTTCATAGCCCCGCCGCGCATCCCGTTTAGACTCACCCTGTTTATTTCGTGTTTCAAATTAAAGAACTTACGACGTGCTTACACAGCAGCGGCTAAACATGTGCATTTAACGTTGTTACCGGTAACGCCATTTAATTTGTTTGAATGACATTAGACGCCGTTTGTCATACTCCGAATAAAGGAATTGAACCGAAGGAGCAGGCTTGGCAACCGAACACGCGCAGCACGCGGTATGCATTGCGCTTTAACGCAGCCATGGAAGCTGAAGCCCGAACGCTGAAGTCAGTGATCCAAAACAGGCAGGAGAGTCATTTTGAGTGCGCCACGGCCATAGAACAGTCGCGAAAAGAAAATTTGACCATAGAAGCAGATGTACACATGGATGGCTAGCAGACGACACCAGGAGCAATCGACATAGAACGTGCTCCTGACGGCAACTCCGCTCGATTTCGCTGGGCATTTTGCTTGAACATTCAGTACAAATTGCTTTATGAAATTGCCCACCAATGTTTCAATAACTCGAGCACGATAGACAGGCCGGCAGCGTCGAGCAGCCTTGACGTAGCGAGCGCGCGCGAAGAGCTGCATCCGAGTCCTCTCCCTGACGTCACACGTGAGAGGGCGCCACTCAAAGATCTCGAGTAGGGTTCCTCGATGCGCGCGCTCCCCTCCGTCGCCGTGGAGGGTGGAGACAACAGCGTCGTCTGCTACGGCGTCCGCCATTACGATGCCCTCTCCGCAGGCCACCTATAACCACGATAGGCAGCCAACGGGCGTCGCGCGGCTGCATGCAGAGTTCGTTGCGTCAAAAAGAGTGGTACTCAAACAACATGACAAAAATACAAAGTTTTCGCATCGGGAGTGTGAAGGTCTCAGATTTCTATTCTCTAATCTTTATTTTTAAAGCGACATTAGCAGCTGGAGTTTCTCGCAGCAGAAAACTACCGTCCACACAAGCTGCGTTAACACCTTCAATTAGCATCTTCTTGGGCTAGTCGGTAACTATTTATATTGGTATAAAGATGCGAAACACACGCACCCAAGTCCCATGGCCTTTCGTTGTGTCTGTGTGTTTTGTGCCTTCCACAAAAATGTAAAAACAGTTTGCCTGCCGGTCGAAAACAGAAAAAAAAAATCACGTGATGTCACGAGAAAAGAAAAACTGTGATTGCACACCATATTTTCAGATCTTGTTTTCGAATTATTCATCAGCTACCCCATTTACGGACCGCATTCTGCAACGCACAGTATTCTGAATTTTGTTTTCATCTCTTTTACCTTACTGTAAATAAGAGATGGGAAAAAAATTTGAATACATATACCATTTGGGGCTCTACATAAGGCTTTTATGGCATTAAATCATGAAATTTATGGCATTAAATCATGCAGACACGTACACGCACGCACGCGTAAACCCGCACATGCACGCACACGCGTAGAAACGCACGCGCACACACACACGCATGCGCACATGCTCGCACGCACACACACACGCACGCTCAATCATGCGTACATGCGCACACGCACAAACACTCACGTACACGCACATACACACGCGCGCACACACACGCACGTACACGCACACGTATACACACGCACGTACAAACACACACAGGCACGCAGATATGCACACGCATGCGCACATACGCACAGGCTCGCACTCACACGTACACGCATACATACAAACACGCGCGCACACACACGCATGCGCGTGCGTGCACACACACACGTACACGTAAGACACGCACGCACACATAAGAAACCCACACACGCATAAACACACACGTACACGCACGCATACACACACTCACCGACATGCATGCGCACACACACGGACGCGCGCACACACGTACGCACACTCATGCGCGTGCGTGCACACACGGACACGCACGCGTACACACGCACGCACAATCATGCGTACACGCGCACAAACACACACGTACACGCACATACACGCAAACACACACACGCACACACACATACACCGTCACCGTTCGGCAATATGCGTCCGTGAACCAGCTGAGAAACGCCAAGGCGTCGTTTCTGGACCTACAATGAGTGCCCCGAAAGTATTCTTTCGGCAACGTATACGTTGCGGCGAGTTACGTCGAGCGAGAAGGCCAGCGTAAGCGCGGCGAGATATAACTCTCCAAATGATGAAATGGCATAACAGCCTGCACAAACACGAACGGTCCGTGGGTTGCCACTTGTCGCGCTTGATCCTTTACCAGCCACAGGAGTCGCCTTTTCGCATCTTTCGGAAATCTGAACGTCTTCTAGCCATTTCGCGAGTGGTTTGTGCACTGTGGCACGCAACACCCGGGCATTTTGTCCGAGAAAACGCCGCGCACCTGTCTCACTCAAGCAGCCGCGACGAGGCGGGGGGAGCCGAATGGCGGCCGCCGATCGAAAGGCGGCATTCACCCCCCTCAAAGAATGGCTCCACCCTCCAAGGGGGCGCGCGCATCGAGGAACCCTAATCTCGAGGCGAATAAGCTACTTCCCTGACGTTAAATTTGCGACTCGAGTACAAAACGGGTCGCTCTTCTCCACTCTGGTCCGTCTGACACAGAACTGCTCCTAAACCGCGTTCGCTCGCGTCACACTGAATAGCGAAGTGTTTTGGAAAATCCAGTGCCCTCAAGACGGGTTCCTCACTTACAGAAGTGTAAATTTAATGGCTCGTTTGCTTTGTTAAACACAATATTAATGATAACTAACAGACAATGATGCCAAGGAAAGTATAGGGGATGTTATTACAGGGTTCATGCGGGTCTTTGAAACCCTTGAAAACGCTTGAATTTGAAAAGTTTGTTTTCAAGGCCTTGAAAATGCTGGAATTTTCGCAAATCCTTGAATTTCTTTTTTTTTTAATTTTTAATAAACATTGTTGCATATTTCACAGCGCATTATTTTTGATGCCGTAAATGTAGCAGGTGGCATATGTAATGTGCCCATCACAAAAAAATTGAGAACATCAGTAGCTTCTGCGAGGAACCAACACTGTTCATTTTTGGAAAGTCGGAAAAGGCAGGAGCAGGAGGATGAGAAACAGAAAAAGAAATGTTGCATTGAGGAGGAGGTTCAAATGCTTACAAAAAAGAAAAAGAAACTAGGAGCTGCTATTAAGAAATTAACAGCTACAGCAGACTCATATGCAGAAAAGGCAGAGGCAACTAGCTACCTGGTGTGCATCATCGAGTGAAACAGCCTTAGGAAGACTGCCAAGACCAAGCAGCAGGAGATAGTGGACATTGATGTGAAAATTCCGGAAAAGCAACAAGCCTTTGCATAATAACGGTTCCTTGGTTTTTCCTCTCCGAATAAATGTTTGCATCTTGTGGGATACTGAAAGTGATTATCTATGCAACTCTAAGAAACTATGATTGAAAGTTAACTAGAAAGAAAATGTCATTGGAGCCATGTTTTTGATGTCTGCTCCAGTGACATCAAAACCAGACCCTTTTTCGATGAATTCTAGTTATTTCAAGCTCCTTCCTCCCCTGAACATGCATTAATTGGGTTTCTAACAGACAATGTGGTCCTTGAGAATTTACACACATAGCCTTGTAAGTCCTTGAAAACCCTTGAATTTTTGTCATGTAAACGAGCATGAACCCTGTATTAGAAGTAATTGTAATGTAAATGTGAAGAAAGAAAAGTGGACGAAAAGATAACTTGCCACCGGCAGGGGCCGAACCCGCGACCTTTCGAATAACGCGTCCGATGCTCTACCACTGAGCTACGGTGGCTCAAGTTGCGGCAGGTATGTCCAGCTGTGCATAGGAAGTTAAACGGAGAAAAATATGACAAACTCAAAACTGCGCGGTAAAACACAGGAATAAGTTAGTAGATTGTCGAACTAATGCAGTATACAAAATTCCATGTTCTTGCAACAAGTGTTACATTGGGCAAACTAGTAGGTGCGTAAACATCAGAATCCAGGAGCATGCGCGTAATGTCAAAAACGGATCAGGTTCTCATTTGGCCATTCATTGTCAAAGAAGTGCTTGTAAACCTTGTTTTCATAAAACTGAAATCTTGTATTGCCACAGAGACCAGCGCTCACGGGAGATCATGGAGGCGTTTTACATGCCACTGGAAGGTGATAATTGTATCAGTCAGCCTTCGTTAGCACTGTCAGATGCAGAAGTATCATACCTCAAGGATAGCTTGCGCCACGTCTCATCAGCCACATAACCTTTTGTTGTTTGTTTTGTCACATTGAGCATGCGCGATGGTTGTTTCTTTTCTTAGGTTTTCCAGATGCTATTTATTCCACTTCTTTTCGGAATAAAATTTAGTTGCGAGTCAGCGCTGTAGTCTGTCTTTTCTATTCTCGTCCTCCACTCTGGTTTGACGACGTACGCGACTGGATTTTCACGTTATTCATGTTGTAACCAGACGTTATTCATGTTGTGTCATTTCACGTTATTCATGTTGTGTCATATTCCTCCAACTCTCTTACCCTCCCATAAAATTTTGGTCTATCATCATCATCAGCGATCACGAGAGCACCCAGACGTAGGCGGCCAGCTGGCTGGCTGGCTGGGACTCGAAAAAGTATTTTGGATACAATACATGGCTTGGAAGCCTAAAATACAGATACCGAGTGCGGAATATTTCGGAGATACTTTCGCAAAAAGGCGAAAAAAAAGTATTCCGGAATACGGATAATGAAATACAGCATAATATTGCAAGGTTGCAGTGCTATGAAACTTGCAATATATTTATTTATCACAGTACTCATGGCGCCGTTAAAGGGGTGGTGCCACCAAATTTGTGGCTTGCGCGTTCTTCGCTGCAAGCGTTTCTTATAGCTCTAGGAAGCATGATACACGCACCGAGATTCACGTATTCTCGCTAAATAATTTAATATCGCCATATTTAAGCGGACAACTTTCGGTTTCGGTTTCTGGCACCAAGTTGGGCAGTGACGTAGAAGTGTATCAGGCTTGGTCACGTGACCATTCAAGGCTCGCGTGAAAATGCGCAGCACTTAGCCAGGAAGCGATCGAAACTCGGCAAGTGATGTAGCAACCGATGCTTTGCCGGTACGTACGTTCTCGAGGTAACGGAGGTCCCGAGGACACTCACGTCACTACAGATATGGCGTGACGTCACTACAACTTTCGTTGTCCTTCCCATAGAGCTACGTCACTTTTGATGCGCTAGCGATGGGCATCGATCGGGAGAATGAGCATTTAGGTACACTTTGGAAGTGAATTAAAATATATTCTAAACGTTTGCTGGGTCCGACCCTTCGTGTGGAGTGTCCTTGCATACAGAGGAAACCCAAAACAGGCTTGTTATAGCCTCAAAATTTGATGGCACCACCCCTTTAAGGCATTGCGAAAGAGGGTTACACTGTACACAATTGTTAATAACGACATATTTACAGGCATCAGTTGCAATAAAAAATTATATTTTATCATCTCAAGAGTAACACGCACTGTACACTGAAAAGGACGTACTTGGTGGCAAAAATATCAGCTACGCCAGAAATAGCATAGTTCAAGCAAATCGCCGGAATCACTAACGAACACCACTAAATGGAAAAAAATTACACCATCTCCCGCTAAAGGGAACCATGTGTAGATGTGAAGCAGCGGGCGCTAACGCTTACACTGGCGGCGGCGTTGACGCTGGCGCTCATCGCAGCGTTGCGCAGGAGAGAAAACTGGGGAGGCTCAAAGCAGGCAGTGATGGAGCAGTGTTTCCTACTGGAGCATGCCAATCGCTGCTAATGGGCAATGAGAGACAGAAGACTCCGATTGGACACAGTGACCCGCACTCCGCTTTTAGTTACCGCGCACGCTGCGAAAATTTTTATTGTTCAACAACGCACAGGAGAAATCTCCCACCGGCACCACCATGGAGGTGAAGATCCATTGCCATATATACGGGGTGGTAAGTGAACGGTTGTGCAGCGCGAGCAGTCGGTTTTGTCAACCAAGAAACTCGCTAGCAGACGCTGCCTGCGTCGGCGTCGCGAGGCGAGAGAGGGGGGGAGCGTGGGAGAGGAGAGAGAGGGGGGGGACGCGCATATGCGCAGGGGGGCAGGGATGGACGCCGCGGGCAGGGATGCCTAGAGGAGAGAGGGGGGGAGCGTAGGAGAGGAGAGATGGGAATTGCAGAAGGGCTGTAAGGCGGGCTAATTGGTATAGATTCATATTGAAATATTGGCAGATTGGACGACACTTTATTTTGGTGGAACCTTCCCTCTTGTATTTCTCTTTCCCTTCGTGTTTTTCCGGTATATATTATCTTCTGTGAAGAAATCCAAGTTTCAGTCTGCGCTTGTTTGTGTCCTCTTTCTGTGTCCCGTCAGTTTGCGCTGCCAATATTTCAATATGAGAGAGATGGGGGACGCGCATGCGCAGTGGGAGTGTGGACGCCGCGGGCAGGGATGCCTAGAGGAGAGAGGGGGGGAGCGTAGGAGGGGAGGTGCATGCGCAATGAGGGTGTGGTTGCCGCAGGGAGGGATGCCTAGAGCAGTGGATGCAACAGCTGCGCCAATTGCGCCAAATTGATACAATTCCCCGTTTTTTGCGCCGAGCTGCGCCAAAACCATGAAATTAGCGGAAATTGCGCCACGCTGCGCCAAAATGCCCGACCAGCCTCAAAATTTTCTCAGTTGCGCTAATTTCAGCGAAAAATGGAGGCCACGTTGGCTACCTGCAGTTTGTCATCAATCAATCCACGCGCGCAGACCCTAACCCTAAACCACGGTGTAAGATATATACTCATTAGGTCAGGACATTCGCGAGACGCGGTCGACCAGATAAAGTAATAACGCCGCGCACCCATCGGTCCGCTGACCGCAGCGGATACCTATCGGCGGGACGACGCAACTTCAAGACAAAAATGCGTTGCCGTAGCCGCTAACGCTTCGCGGGAAATATCAGTTTCCTGGTCAGCAAACGCGGCTATGGCATGTTAGCAACTAAAGCTGGAAGCGTATGCCGCGTTTTCCGCGCGCGAACAAACTCTACGTGCTGCGGACGCCGGCGTTGCCGGCGACCACGTTGGTTGCCATAGCAACGGCACATAAAACATTTTTCTGTCTTGAAGTTGTGTCGTCCCGACGACGATATCCAGTGCCGTCGCCGGGCCAACGGGCACGCGCCGTTGTTACTTTATCTGGTGGAACGCGCCTTGCAAGCGAGCCGAGAAGTTGTGCCCTAAACCTAACCCCATCGTGAAATAAAAAAAAAAAACAGGGGGGGGGGGGGGGGGGCTGTAGCGGTGTTCGAAAGTTTCCTGGCCTTGTTCAAACCCGTGCAGAACGCTGCTTAAGCCACCTTCGCCGCAGTACACCGGTGCCCTGCGGAAAAGCGTATTAAGATTTGGAAGGGCTGTTAGCACTAGTCACGGGACACAGCACATTTTGTTCAGTTACTCATGCGTGTATACGCCGCATAATTGTGAGTATGGTCGCTGACGCCTAAAAAAGTTACTGGCAATCATTTGGAGCAGTATATGACATTTCTGCAGCTCTAAAAAAAAACTGTGCACCAGTTTTTTTTTCCTCCACCCCTACTTCTCAGTTTTACGAATCCCCCCGAATTTCAAGGTCGACGGCTTGGCAGATCCACATTTGAATTCGCAGGGTCTGTCAAAGGAAATGACAGGTGCGGCAAATACTGATGTGGACTTTTGTCATTGTTTGTTCAGTGGAGTGGTTCAAAATACTACTTTTATTGAAATAGCAGTGCTCATGTTCACTCTGCATGATTTAGGTGATGTTGAATGGTTTGTACATCCTTTTTTTTTTAATGAAAGCCGTTTTTACACTGCTCCAAATTTGGTCTTTCATGATAAAAAATGGTTGTTTTTTTTCTTGTAACCTGCTCCAAATTTGGATTTTAGTGCTCCAAAAATTGCTCCAAATTCTTTTTCGGCTGTTGCACCCCTGCTAGAGGGGAGGGAGGAGGGGAGGTGCATGCGCAATGAGGGTGTGGTTGCCGCGGGGAGGGATGCCTAGAGGAGAGTGAGGGGGGAGAGGAGGTTTTTTAGTTTTATTTCTTTTTGAAAGGGTTTGCGCATGCGCAGTAAGGGTGGTCACGCCGCACACCACCACCACCACCGGATGAAGCTTCGCCATAAGATGCTTCATATCTAAAAAAAATTCTTTGCCCTTTGGAAAAACACGGCTCAGCTCATTTCCGAAAAAAAAACTCGGTTTTATCGCGATACAACCGATACATCGGAAAAGTATTTCACTACTGAGATACAAATACATTTTTCAAATGTATTTCGATACAGAAATACAGATACTCAAAAGTATCTCTGAAATACTATCGCGATACTCTTGTATCGCGATACTGCTCAGTCGTGGATGGATGTATGGATGGATCGATGGATGGATGGACGGATGGACGCACGGACGGACGGACAAGGGCATTTAAGATGGTTTGTGATTAATCGTGAAAGCTTGTGCGTATGTGCTTTGTCACCTGCTATTTTAATAAATCCAGTCGTTAGACCGCGTCCGTCCTGTCGGCTTCTTCTTGTGTCTCGTCCCCCCCGCGCAGTTTTGTTTCACTTTCAACGCAATTAGGAAATTTTCGACCAAACTTTTTTTTTGTGCATCCGTGTTTGCTGCTCGGTTATTTATAGATCTATAATTCGTGTATTCGTTTCGTTTATTCGTACCTCAAGTGTCCCAGAGGGACATTACATGAGAGTTCGGCAAGAAAAACAAAAACAGCAGGTGTTCACAGTTAAAATGATGAAAAATGGCTATGAACGGCTGTTTTAAAGGGGCCCTCCAACACTTTTCAAGACCTCATTGTTTTACATATTTTATGTCTCAGGACCAACTTCCTCAGGGCACTTTACGGCCGCAGTGATCTCCGAGGGTCACCACATTGACGGCCTCTCTTTCCGCTCCCCTGATGCAACTCATGCTGAAGATCTGTCTGTCCTGTCTAGTTCTCTTCCTTCCTTTTACCTTGTGCGCTCATATATTTCTACATCATGCTGAAGAGGTCGCCATCGCTTTGGCTGCCTCTCACCGCACAGCAAGGGTTATCATCACGGACTCGCGCTTCGCCTGTTCCTGATACCTGCATGGTACCATAGCCCCTCTGGCCGCCCACCTTTCTAGGCGGCCTCATGGCGCTTTGAACCTCACTCCATCCGCATAGTCTGGTCTCCTGGCCACGCGGGTCTCCCCGGTAACGAAGCGGCTCATGCCGCTGCCTGCGCCTCTCTCTCCCAGGCCGTTACACCCTCCGACCCCACGTCCCCCCCCAGACACCTCAGCTCTTACGAAGTACCGCAAAATCCTAGATTATTACCGAACCTCGCGCCGTCTTTACCCAGACCCTGCACGGGGCCTCTCTAAAGCGGACGAGCGACTTCTCGCTTGCAGACGAACACCTTCTTGTGTCCTGCGGCCGCCCAGCATTTCATGCCGGGTATGCACTCCGTGCACTGCGACTTAGATTAGACAGTCGTTGAGAGCCCGAGCAGAACCAAACGCTCTCCCACGCCCGCTAGCACGTAGTTTATCGTAATCATTGAACTGCTGCGTGGTCAATTGTACCAACAGGTACACGTCGTGTCCTGCGGGAACGACGTTTCAGTTTCTCGACTCGTCCCTGCTTTATTGGGCAGCGACATAAGTGGATCACTGCTGTGCGACAAAAAAAATGTTGAGTTCCCGCTCCCTCTACCGTCTCGCGTTGTGCCGCTGCATGCTTGAATTGGTTTGAGACACCACCTCTACAGGTGCAATGATCTTGCGTGATGTTCCTGGTGCCATAGAGCTGGTGAGAAAATAAATGTATGCAAGGCGTTTTACAAAATGCCTTGCATATGCTCCATCAGTCTTGAGCTGAATTATAATTCAGTTCAAGACTGATGGAACATTTTAATGGACCTTATTACCTCGCCGTCTACCCTTCGCAGTTTTGGGGAATGCAGTGCGAGGTCAATTAGTGCTTTGCTGGGTTGATAGGACCATCAGTTAAGGGGCGAATAAGTTACGCATATTACCGTGAACACAACCATCCGCCCAGCAGCGCTATGCGCACTCGGTAGGATCAAGCTAAGACG
This sequence comes from Rhipicephalus appendiculatus, assembly GCA_030522465.1. NCBI lineage: Eukaryota > Metazoa > Arthropoda > Arachnida > Ixodida > Ixodidae > Rhipicephalus > Rhipicephalus appendiculatus. The sequence goes on along the minus strand of JALIZH010004284.1, from coordinate 22,455 downwards.
CAGAGTAGCAGAACTGCAGGGTCTGTACGAAAAAACGAAGCTTTGCGAATGCTGTAGCGATGGATGTGCATGTCAGTGTGTTTCGGAAAGCAACATAAACAACGCAAGAGGTTGTAGTGAATGAGAGACGTGACGGTGGCCGAAGGGACCGCACCGTCGTCGTCGCCACTTTACAAAGGTGAAACGAAATACGAAACGGGGATTCGGCGTCCTCTCTGGCCGAAGTCGTTGCACGTTCTCTTTCTCGCCCGAGCCTCAAGCTCTTAGCATGAGCAGCGCGAGCGGGGAGGTAAAGACTATGATCATGATGAGCGATGATGATGCCGCGACAATTTCAAGAAAAGCACTTTGCGAGACTCGGTGGCTGCAAATTGCCGTGGCACGAAGCCGCAACAAAGGAGCACGCCACCCGGCCACTCACCGTGATTTCCACGGCGAATGGCCGTGGAGTCATTTACAATTCTAAATGCTCCGAGTATTTTGCAACTTGCAAGTACGCGGGTAGTGGGCACGCACCAATAATATTCTAAGTGTGAAAGAATGGTAGTTCGCCGCGACAGTTATGTAGTAAGCATCTCTATTTACACACACCTGACGCACGCATTTAGCCGTCAGTATACTGACGACGCGCAGCAACGCGCTGACTAACGTGGAAAACGTGGCCGCTTTCGTGCAGGTTTTCCCCTTTATTCCTGGTGGCATTGCGGAAGAATGTCCCACTACGATATCTTTTAATCCAGCTCGAAGCACTAATGCGCCGGCTACGGGCGCTTGCGCCACCATGTCTGTCAAAGCAATGAGGCGCTGCTGTCTGCTAAGGCTCTCAACGTTGCACACCCGCCGCACCACTCGTGGCGCTGCTCGCGGTTTGCAAGGCGACCACTATAGGTCCCAAACGGAGTGTATATACAGCTACTGTGCGCATTGTGGGGTGCTGGCCGACACCTACCACATGATTGCAGTATGCCCCGCCATACCTATTCCTTTTAGATGTGAAGCATCTTATGGCGAAGCTTAATCCGGTGGTGGTGGTGGTGGTGTGCCGCGTGCCCACCCTTACTGCGCATGCGCAAACAGTTAAAAAAAATAAAAATAAAAAACCTCCTCTCCCCCCTCTCTCTCCTCTCTCTCCTCTAGGCATCCCTCCCCGCGGCAACCACACCCACACTGCGCATGCGCCTCCCTTCCTCTCTCCCCTCTTACACTCCCCCCCCTCTCTCCATCCCTGCCCGCGGCGTCTAACTCCCCCCTGCGCATGCGCGTTCCCTCTCTCTCTCCTCTACGCATCCCTGCCCACGGCGTTCACACTCCCACTGCGCATGCGTGTCACCCCCTCTCTCTCCTCTCCTACGCTCCTCCCTCTCTCGCCTCGCGACGCCGACGCAGGCAGCGTCTGCTAGCGAGTTTCTTGGTTGAAAAAACCGACTGCTCGCGCTGCACAACCGTTCACTGGCCATCCCGTATATATAGCAATGGATCTTGACCTCCAAGGTGGTGCCGGTGGGAGATTTCTCCTGTGCGTTGTTGAACAATAAAAATTCGCAGCGTGCGCGTTAACTAAAAGCGGAGTGCGGGTCTCTGTGTCCAGTCGGAGTCTTCTGTCTCTCATTGCCCATTAGCAGCGATTGGCATGTTCTAGTAGGAAAAACTGCTCCATCACTGCCTGCTTTGCGCCTCCCCAGTTTTCTCTCCTGCGCAACGCTGCGATGAGCGCCAGCGTCAACGCCGCCGCCAGTGTAAGCGTTAGCGCCCGCTGCTTCACATCTACACATGGTTCCCTTTAGCGGGAGATGGTGTAATTTTTTCATCCCCCCTTCCCCCTACCAACAAGAGAGGCTTGGGAGGAGTTCCTGCTCGGCTGCTCTACCCGGGATGCACAGCGCTCCTTGGTGGCCCGCGCCCGAGCAGCGATCCTTTCCAGTGGACTCCCGGAATAGGGAGACCACCCAAGTGCATTTGTTGTGCAACTCTCTGTACTTGTCTAAATAAACGTTTTTCCATCACCACCACTAGGGTTGTGTAGACTGAAGGCTGAAGAAATTAGTGCAGCAAAAACGGCAGTGATAGGGGCACGCATTCCAAAGTTATTCAGCCTAGAAAATTCAAAATACAATAAAATGGATGCCTGCCCTCAACTCGATTTTTGGCGGGGTCACCTGACCACGTTTCCCTCGCCCTGTGACGTCGGATGATTCGCCAATGAAATGAACTGAAAGCTCTTACGCACCGGAAGCTTGCATACCACATTGCCCGTTAATTCCAACGTATTGAGACGCCGTTGCGAAGGTAACAAAAAATTGGCCGCGTATCTGCGTGCTTCGCTGCAAATATCGTCGAAAGACGATAGTCTTGTGCCGGCCGTACTACTATGTTTTGCCTTGCCTGAGACAGCCTAAAAAACACTAGGGTCTTTAGAATTGCGTACCTATGTATTTTCTAATAAAGAACACACGTCCTGATGTTGTGCCTCAGGAATGCGTAGTATTTGCTTTTTGATCGAATATGTTCACAAATATGAACGCGAACACCAGTTCAAGATGGCTGGGCGTTCAGAAAGAAGTTAAACTTTGGCCGAGAAGCTGAATCGGGTTACCGACAGACAAACAGACAGGACAGACATACAGACCAAAATTTTTGCGCTTAAGTATCCGAAGAAAGAATATCGTCTTTAAAAATGTAGTGCTTGAAGAGTGAACCGCACGTGCGAAACAAGGCAGCTCGCGAACGCCTCTATAATTTTTGTAGTTTTAGTGATCTATCTTGTTGCGGCGGCGTCTCTGTTAACGCTCTTACATTCAGTTTCCTTCAAACAACGGCGCCTGGAGCGTTCCCGGCGCGTTTCCTCCAGTACCATGGCGTTCTGCGCATTCCTTCGCGGCGCTGCAGTTTTCAAGTTGAAAAGATCAGAGAGCTTTAGTGTATTCCGCGTTCAGTGAAAAAGTACGCTAAAGAAAAAGGAAATGCAATCTTATTCTTTATTTTGATGCAATGCCGCAATTACGTCTAACATTACATTTATCCAATCACAGGCCTGCGCCATTCATCGTCATTTCCGCCCGCAATAGTTCTGGCGAGCGCCACTACGTGTTGATGCGGTCAGCACCGATGTTTCGAAGCGTTAGAGGGCCCCTTTAAATTAAGCAATGTTAGTTGACATGGCTGTGCGGGTGGGAAGGTCGTTCCAATCTTGCGCCGTCTGGAGGGAAAATGAATTCTGTAAGTTCTTTGTTTGGGTGCGTACGGCATAGATGGTGTTCGGATGACAATGGTGCGATGGACGATATGCTAACACATTTGCAAACGTATCGAATGTGTATTAAGGTGCATTTGGAAAGTAGCGCATCGGATACAGTAATTGTGGCGGTGTCTTGTATCTGTATCTCAAACACTTGCTGCGCGAGTATCTTTTATCATACAGTGATACAATTTCAAAGTATCTTTGCCCTGCTCTGCTTCATAATTATATCGCTGTTAATCTTGTTTAGTTTAGTTAATCTAGATCGTTATAATGGTTTCCCTATGTTGCTTACGCAACATTTGTGCATGAAAACCCAGTCGGATTGTGTCAAGAGCGCAAGTGTATGCAGGTGGCGCTGGCGTGCGAGCTGAACAAGCCACTGGTGCTTCGGGAGCGGGCAGCATTCGATGCCATGGTGGATTTGCTGGCACGGAGCCAGCTGCCAGCGCACGTAGTGCTGCACTGTTTTGCGGGTAGCAGCGACCAGGCAGCGGCGTACCTAGCGCGTGGCTGCTACCTGGGCGTGGGTGGCCAGCTGTGGAAGGAGCCAACGGTCCTGCAGGGCGTGCCACCGGAGCGGATATTGCTGGAGAGTGACAGCCCCTTCTTATGGCCCAACACCCGTGCCCTGCCATCCGAGTGGCGCACAGCGCTGCAACCCCGTGCAGTGCGGCTGCTTGAGCGCTACTGCTCCTTTCAGCGGAATGAGCCCTGCTGCCTACCTGCGGTGCTTGAGCTGTCCGCAGCTGTGCTTGGGATCGGACCCCAGGACTTGGCTCTGCGAACCACGTACACTGCACTCAGCCTCTTCGGCCTTGATTAAAGATCATCTATATACTTGGCTCATCTGTTTGCTTTATGGCATGCCGAGGCGGCCATGTTACGGTGGGGCCTAAGGGCGAAATGGCCGGTGTGGTTAAGTTTAAATGCACCTTAAGGAAACCCATGCAATCAAAATCACTGCCAAGTCCATTACTCTGGCGTGCCTCATAATCAGATCAGTTTTCGGACTTAAAACCCAGATGCTTAGTTGCTTCACATTGTGACTACATGTAACTACATTGGTACTTTTTCGGGAAAAAGGAGACACATTCCCCTGATCTCATCCCAATTGATGCTGAAGTTTAGCAAAATGCATTCACGGGGCTCTTGGTACGTATTTTAATCATTTTTAGTGCCAAAAGAAAACAGAAAGAATGACACAGCACTACCCGCAAGTGGTATCTTTGAAGCATGTGGCCCCTCATTGCGAGTCTTCCAGAGAGGTTTGTAGAACACGTTACTGCAAGGTTTGTCGCCCGGGCTTTGTTTAGCGAGACACTACGCAGAAAGGAGCGAATGTTCGCACACAAGGGCAATGAATGTGGTGACGTCTACGGATGTGCCTGACACTGGTCAGATTTTCGCATGACATATCTACGGTCCCTTATTGTCAAAGTCAGCTGGACATTGCGACGGTCCCTTATTGTCAAAGTCAGCTGGACGCTGCATTTATAGATTATGCGAAAGCTTTCCATTAGGTCTGGTATAGAAAACTTCTTCTCAAGCACCGTAAGGTAATCAAAATGACAGACCGGTTCATTGGATCGCTGATTACCTGTATCGAAGAGTCGATGACATCAGTATGTTTCTTTTAACAAAGCAAAGTTCAACACCTTGCAAGCTAAATCCGATGTTTCCCAAGGACTACAGGTTGGGTGTTTCCCACGGGCTACTGATCGCGAGGTCATGCAAACGGCAAGACACAGCACAAAACGACGCGAAACCGCAGAATACACCGTTTTGCACAGGCAGAAGGGAAAAATGCAAGGACATGCAAACGTCACGAAACACTACCAAACGACGCGAAATCGCAGAATACAGCGTTTTGTACAGCTAGAAGTGCGCTATCGCAAGGTTACGCAAACGGCATGAAACAGCACCAAACTACGTGAAATCGCAGAATACAGCGTTTTGTACAGCTAAAACTGCGAAATCGCAAGGTCATGCAAACGGCACGAAGCCGCCCTAAACGATGTGAAAACGCCGTATTGCACAGCTAGAAGGTAAAAAAATGCAAGGCCATGCAAGGGTCACGAAACAGCCAAATGACGTGAAATCGCAGAATATACCGTTCTGCACAGCTAGAAGTGCGAAATTGCAAGGTCATGCAAACGTCACGAAGCACCACCAAACCATCTTGAACGAATAAAAGCGCGACACAAACGAGGACGATAAAGGAACGACAGACCAACATTTTCTTCTAGCGTGGGCTCTTTTATATGTCATAATTTAGTCAACCGCTGTAGTCTGTCGTTCCTTTATCGTCCTCATTTGTGTCGCGCTTTTATTCGTTCAAAATGGAAATACACCAACTCGCCCAATTGACAGTTCTGATGCACCACCAAACGACTTGAAACCACAGAAAAAAAGCGTTTTGTGCAGGTAAAGTGCGAAATCGCAAGTTCATGCAAACGGCACGAAACAGCACCAAAAGACGTGAAACCGAAGAATACGCCGTTTTGCACAGCAAGGGCAAAAATGCAAGGCCACGCAGACGTCACAAAATATCTCTACGTGAAATCACAGAAAACGTTTCTTACAGCTAGAAGTGCGAAATCGCAAGGTCATGCAAACGGCACGAAACAGCACCAAATGACGTAAACCAAACGACGTTAAACCACAGATGACGGGAAAGCGGAAGGAGACGTAAAACCGCAGAATACGCCGTTTTCAACAGCCAGAAGTTCAAAAATGCAAAGCCATGCAAACGTCACGAAACACCAAACGTGAAATCGCAGAAAACAGCGTTTTGTACAGCTATAAGTGCGAAATTGCAAGGTCATGGAAACGGCAGCAAAAAGCACGAAACGATGTGTAATCGCAAAATACGCCGTTTGGCACAGCTAGAAGTGCAAAAATGCAAGGCCATGCCAACGTCACGACAACACGACGTGAAATCGCAGAATACAACGTTTTGTACAGCTAGAAGTGCGAAATCGCAAGGTCACGCAAACGGCCCGAAACAGCACCAAACGACGTGCAATCGCAGACTGCAGCGTTTTGTACAGCTAGAAGTGCGAAATTGCAAGGTGTGGTGGTTCTTGGGCCCTCAGATGCAGACAACCAAGACAAGGACAAGAAAAACATTTATGGACTTGACACAAAAACAATTACAACACATATTCTCAATGTCCGAACAATACGACGCCTCCTTACAGTTCCACACCGCTGCTCACGCGAGTACTCGGCGCGTCCTGACTATTTGAAAGTCTATCAAGTCCGTCGGGCACCACTCACGGTACTGGTGCAGGCGATGCTGGAGAAGACGCCACCTCGTCCCGGGAAGGTGTGCTGTCCGGTGGTACGGGAACACGCAGGCCCACTCGTCGCCCGACGTAGCACCGAGGCCACGCCTTCAGCCACTGGTTGCGACGGCCCCGCTCGGACGTGGTACCGAGACCACGATCTCCGCCAGTGGAACCGAGTCAGCCGCTCGCCCTGGCCCGCACGCTCGTCCACCACAGGAACAGCGCTGCTGGCCCGGTCCGGAACACTCGCTCGTCCCCGGGACACGCCAAGCTCGTCCCGGCTGGTCTGGTAGCACCAGCTCGGTCCCTTTTTGTCCCGCAGGCCGAACGAACTGCTCGCTAGCTGGCCACGTTCTCCCAGCACGTCGGTGTCCCGAAGCTCACGCGCTCACGTTGTTGTTGTTGTTGTTGTTGTTCCCTTTGGTACGGCTCATACCCACTCCGGGGGATCGGCCAAGAGATCACTATATGAAGAAGTTAAGACCTTTCGATTTTATGAATTTTGATCTTGTGCTCACAACCTCCTCTGTCTGCTTCGTCTTCTTCAGTTGTTTTCTCTTTATGGTTGCACTTTCGGTTTCACTTTCGGTTGTGGAAAGCACTCTTACCACACAAGGTCATGCAAACGTCATGAAACACCGCCATTTCCCGGGTGCTGTTTTTCTGTGAATTCCAACAGAAGTGAAAATCTCGTGAAGCGCTCCGCAGCCAGAACAGCCCGGCCCGATACACTTGTGTCTTCGCTGCCGCTTTGTGACAGTGTTTCGTGACAGTGTTTTGTACAGCTAGAAGTTCGAAATTGCAAGATCATGTAATGTCGTGTAATTGCAATGTCGTGAAACATCGCCAAACGAAATGAAATCGCACAATACAGCGTATTGTACACCTAGAAGTGCGATATCCCAAGGTCACGGAAACGGCAGGAAACACCACCGAACGACGTGAAACCGCAGAATACACCGTTCTGCATAGCCAGAAGGGCAAAAAAGCAAGGCCATGCAAATGTCATGAAACACCACCAAACGACGTGAAATCGCAAAATACAGCGTTTTGTACAGCTAGAAGTGCGAAATCGCACTCCAGCAAACGTCACGAAACACCACCAAAGGACGTGAAATCGCAGAATATACCGTTTTGCACAGCCAGAAGTGCAAAATCTTGAGGGCATCCAAACGTCACAAAGCACCACAAAACGACGTGAAACAGGAGAATACAGCGTTTTGCACAGCTAGAAGTGAGAATTTGCATTGCCATGCAAAAGTCACGAAACTACCAAACGACGTGAAATCGCAGAATACAGCTAGAAGTACACCTAGAAGTGCGATATCCCAAGGTCACGCAAACGGCACGAAACAGCACCAAACGACGTGAAACCGCAGAATACAGCGCTTTGTACAGCTAGAAGTTCGATATCGCAAGGTCAAGCAAACAGGATGAAGCAGCACCAAACGACGTGAAATCGCAGAATACAGCGTTTTGTACAGCTAGAAGTGCAAAATCGCAAGGTGATGCAAATGTCACGAAAACCAAACGACGTGAAATCGCAGAACGCGTTTTGATCAGCCAGAAGTGTGGAATTGCAATATCATAGAATCGTCACGAAACAGCACCAAATGACGTGAAAGCGCAGAATACGCCGTTTCGCACAGCTAGAAGGGCAAAAATGCAAGGCCATGCAAACGTCACGAAACACCACCAAACGACGTCAAATCGCAGAATACGGCCTTTTGTACAGCTAGAATTGCGAAACTGCAAGGTTTTGCAAATGGCATGAAACACCTCCAACGACGTGAAATTGCAGAAAACCGCGTTTTGTAATCTATATGTGCGAAATCGCAAGTACATGCTAACGGCACGAAGCAGCACCAAACGACGTGAAACCGCAGAATACACCGTCTTGCACAGCCAGAAGGGCAAAAACGAAGGGACATAAAACGTCACGAAACCGCACTAAACGTCGTGAAACCGCCGAATGCACCGTACTGCACAGCTAGAAGGGCGAAAATGCAAGGCCATGCAAACGTCTCGAAACAGCCTAACAACGTGAATTCTCTCAACACAGCGTTTGTACAGCCAGAAGAGGAATATCGCAGTCATGCAAACGTGGCGACGCACCACCAAACGATGTGAAAGCGCACAATACAGCGTATTGTACAGCTAGAAGTGCTATATCGTAAGGTCACGCAAACGGCATGAAACAGGACCAAACGACGTCAAACTGCAGAATGCAGCGCTGTGTACAGCTGGAAGTGCTGCATCGCAAGGTCACGCGAACGGCATGAAATATCACCAAACTACTTGAAGTCGCAGAGTACAGCGTTTTGTACAGCTAGACGTGCCAAATCTGAAGGGCATCCAAAGGTCGCAGAACACCGCAACACGACGTGAAATGACAGAATAGAGCGTTTTACACAGCTAGATGTGCGAATCTGCAAGGTCATGCAAACATTACGAAACTAACAAACCACGTGAAACCGTAGAATACACCTTTTTGCACAGCTAGAAGGGCAAAAATGCAAGGTCATCACGAAACACTACCAAACGACGTTAATTCGGAAAATACAGGGTTCTCTACAGCTAGAACTGCGAATTCGCTATTTCGTGCAAACGGCACGAAACAGCACCGAATGACGTGAAGCCGCAGAATCAGGGTTGCCGTTGGATGGACTTGAAAAGGAGCCAGAACTCAAGCCAAAAATAGCCAAAAGTAGCCATGCCATTTATTATCGCCAAATTTGTAGCCAAGTGGAACCGAAGTGGTATTATCAGCAGATTCTTTAGTATTGATCAATAAATAGTACCATTTTGAATGAATAATAGCATAGAAAGCCACCGATAAGTTGGAAATAAATTAAGTGAGTGAATTATGATAAATTCGTTACGCGTGCATATATTTAATGTAGAAAATATGAGTTCTTGCCAGACACAAAGTTATATTAAAATATTCCAGCCAGCAATTCAGAAGGAATAAGTGAAGTTGAAACAGATTTTCGTCGAAGCTGCAGACCAAATTCTGGTTGTAGATGAACAGGCCAGCTAAATTTTTTTTCAGATGTCTGTTTTCCCAAGTTTACACGAGAACACGCACTGCGCACCAGAATTATTCGTAAAACTGGCGCGTAGCATCTCAATAGATGGCGGGAAGCTTGAGCACTGAGCTGGCCACGTGTTCATCACCATGCACTCAACTTCGCCACTCCGTATTTGGAGACGTGCTAAGCATCGCGTCAGGGTGCCTCGATGCGCACCAGCCTAGTGGTGGGTGGACGACCGTAAGCATCCGCTGAAGCGAGAAAAAAGATTAAAAACAATGTGTTTCGTCTGCAAAAATGAGAAAAATGGCTACTTAATGCGCCAAATCAGCACTTTAAATGTAGCCAGAAAATAGCCATGGCGCCAACTGCAAATTTTTGTCGCCAGACGGGGTCGAAAAGTAGCCAATTTGGCGCAAAGTAGCCACCAACGGAGACCCTGCGCAGAATACACCGTTTTGCACAGCTAGAAGTGCAAAATCTTAAGGGCATGCAACAGTCACGAAACACCACGAAACGACGTGAAACCGCAGAATGCACCGTTTTGCAGTGCTAGTAGGGCAAAAATGCAAGCCCATGGAAACGTCACGAAACAGCGCAAAATGACGTGAAATCGCAGAAAACAGTTTTGCCCAGCCAGAAGGGCAAAAATGCAAGGCCATGCAAACGTCACGAAACCGCACTAAACGACGTGAAACTACCGAATAGACCATATTGCACAGTTTACGGAACACTACAGCGCAAAAAAAATACACGACGCACGAAAGGAACACAAACGACGACGACACGCGCTGAACTTTCAACAACCTTTATTGGAAAATGCACATGTATTTATACTGCCCGACGCACAGTTCACTTGCTGCACATGCGTAGAAAAGCCATCTCATCATCACTAAGTTGTATAGAAGCCACGCTAACACAACCCTCCCCCCAGATCTGCTATGCGTTCTGCTTCGATAATTTCGCGGGTGATACGTGTATTGCTCTTCTTGATTATGGAAGTGTAGTTAAGGTCGGGTGAGCTTTAATATTGCACAGTTGCACAGTTGCCCACTTTAATATTGCACAGCTAGGAGGGCAAAAATGCAAGGCCATGCAAACACCTCGAAACACCTCCGAACGACGTGAAATCGTAAAATACAGCGTTTTGTACAGCTAGAAGTGCTATATCGCAAGATCGCGCAAACTGCTTGAAACAGCACCAAATGACGCGAAACCGTCGAATTCAGCGCTTTGTACAGCTAGAAGTGGAAAATCGTAATGCAAACGTGCCGAAGCACCGCCAGACGATGTGAAAGCGCACAATACAGCGTATTGTACAGCTAGAAGTGCTTTATCGTAAGGTGATGCAAACGTCTCGCAATACCGCCAAACGACATGAAACCGCAAAATACACTGTTTTGCACAGCTAGAAGGGCTGAAATGCAAGGCCACGCAAACGTCACGAAATACGTCAAAACGATGTGAAATTGTTGAGTACGGCATTTTGTACAGTAAGAAGTGCGAAATTGCAAGGTCATGCAAACGTCAGAAAACACAGCAAACAACGTGAAACCGTAGAATACACCGCTTTGTACAGCTAGAAGTGCTATATCCCAATTTCAAGCAAACGGCATGAAACAGCACCAAACTACGTGAAATCGCAGATTACAGCGTGTTGTACATCTACAAGTGCGAAATCATAAGGGCATCTAAAGGTCGCGGATCACCACAAAACGACGTGAAATCGCAGAATACAGCGTTTTGCACAGCTAGAATTGCGAAATTGCGAGGTCACGCAAACGCCAGGAAACTCCAAAATGACGTTAAATCGTAGAATACAGCGTATTGTACAGCTAGAAGTGTGAAATTGCAAGGTCATGCAACCGTCACGAAACACCACGAAACGACGTGAAACCCAGACTACACTGTTTTGCAGTGCTAGTACGTCAAAAATGAAAGCCCACGCAAACGTCACGAAACCACACTACATGACGTGAAACCACAGAATACACCGTTTTGCACAGCTAGAAGGGCAAAAATGCAAGGCCATGCAAACGTCACGAAACAGCCTAACAACGTGAATTCTCTCAACACAGCGTTTTGTACAGCCAGAAGAGGAATCTCGCAGTCATGCAAACGTGGCGAAGCACCACCAAACGATGTGAAAGCGTACAATACAGCGTATTGTACAGCTAGAAGTGCTATATCGTAAGGTCACGCAAACGGCATGAAACAGGACCAAACGACGTCAAACTGCAGAATGCAGCGCTGTGTACAGCTGGAAGTGCTGCATCGCAAGGTCACGCAAACGGCATGAAATATCGCCAAACTACTTGAAGTCGCAGAGTACAGCTTTTTGTACAGCTAGACGTGCCAAATCAGAAGGGCATCCAAAGGTCGCGCAACACCTCAACACGACGTGAAATCACATAATAGAGCGTTTTACACAGCTAGAAGGGCAAAAATGCAAGGTCATCACGAAACACTACCAAACGACGTTAATTCCGAAAATACAGGGTTCTGTACAACTAGAAGTGCGAATTCGCGATGTGCAAACGGCACGAAACACCACGAAACGACGTGAGACCGCAGAATACACCGTTTTGCAGCGCTAGTAGGTCAAAAATGCAAGCCCACGCAAACGTCACGAAAAACCATCAAAGGACGTGAAACGGCAGATAACACCGTTTGGCACAGGTAGAAGAGCAAAAATGCAAGGCCACGCAAACGTCACAAAATACAAGAAACGACGTGAAATTGCAGAAAATAGCGTTTTGTACAGCTAGAAGTTCGAAATTGCAAGATCATGTAAATGTTGTGAAACACCGCCAAACGAAATGAAATCGCACAATACAGCGTATTGTACACCTAGAAGTGCGATATCCCAAGGTCATGCAAACGGCCCGAAACAGCAGCAACGGCGTGAAATCGTCGAATACAAGCGTTTCGCGCAGCTATAAGTGTCAAATCCCAAGGACATGCAAACGTCGTGAAGCACTTCCAAACGACGTGAAATCGCACAATACAGCGTTTGTAATGCTAGAAGTGCGAAATCGCAAGGAAATGCAAACGGCCCGAAACAGCACCAAACGACGCGAAATTGTGGAATACAGCGTTTTGCAGAGCTAGAAGTGCGAAATTGCAAGGTCATGCAAACGTCATGAAACAGCACCAAACCTCGTCAAATCTCGGAATACAGCGTTTGTAATGCTGGAAGTGCGGAATCGCAAGGTCATGCAAACGTCACGCAAAACCACCAAACGACGTGAAACCGCCGAGTACACACACCGTTTGGACAGCTAGAAGGGTAAAATGCAAAGCCACGCAAACGTCTCGAAATACCTCAAAACGCATGAAACCGTAGAATACATCCTTTTGCACAGCTAGAATTGCAAAAATTGATGGTCATGCAAACATCACGAAAACGACGTGACATCGCACTATACAGCGTTCTGTACAGGTAGAAGTGCGAATTTCCATGGTCATGCAAACGTCACGAAACTACCAAACACTTCAAATCGCAGAATACAGCGTTTTGTACAGCTAGAAGTGCGAAATTGCAATTTCATCTTAATGGCCCGAAAACTGCGAAACGACGCGAAGCCGCAGAATACAGCGTTTTGTACAGCTAGTAGTGCGAAATCGCAGTCATGCAACCGCCACGGAACACCACCAAAGTACGTGAAATCACAGAATATAGCGTTTTGCACAGCTAGAAGTGCAAACTCTTCAGGGCATCCAAACGTCCCGAAACACCACAAAACGACGTGAAATCGAAAACTACAGTGTTTTGTACAGCTTGAAGCGAATTCGCATGGTCATGCAAACGCCACGAAACGACCAAACGACCTGAAATCGCAGAATACTGTCTTGCACAGTTAGAAGTGCGCATTTGCATGTTCATGCAAATGCCACGAAACGACCAAACGACCTGAAATCGCAGAATACTGTCTTGCACAGTTAGAAGTGCGCATTTGCATGTTCATGCAAATGCCACGAAACTACCAAACGACGTCAAATGGCAGAATACAGTTTTGTACAGCTGGAAGTGCGAAATTGCAAGGTCATGTAAACGGCCTGAAACACCACCAAACGACGCGAAATGGCAGAATACAGCGTTTTGCTCAATTAGAATTGCGAAATTGCAAGGTCATGCAAACGTTATGAACCAACACCAACCGACGTCAAATCGCGGAATACAGCGTTTGTGATGCTGGAAGTGCGAAATCGCAGGTCATGCAAACGTCACGCGAAACCAGCAAATGACGTGAAACCGCGAATACACACACCATTTTGCACAGCTAGAAGGGCGAAAGTGCAAGGCCACTGAATTGTCATGAAATAGTTCAAAACGACGTGAAATCGCAGAAAATAACGTTTTTTTAGGTATAAGTGCGAAATTGCAAGGTCATGCAAACGTCACGCAAAACCACTAAACGATGTGAAACCGCAAAATACACCGTTTTGCACAGCTAGAAGGGCTAAAAATCAAGGCCACGCAGTCGTCACGAAATACCTAAAAAGGACGTGAAATCGCAGAAAATAACGTTTTTTACGCAAACGGCATGAAACAGCACCGAACGACGTGAAACCGCAGAATACGCCGTTTTGCACAGCTAGAAGGGCAATGCAAGGATATGCAAACGGTACGAAACAGTCCAAACGACGTGAAATCGCTGAAAACTGCGTTTTGTACAGCTATAAGTGCGAAATCGCAAGGTCATGCAAACGGCACGAAACAGCACCAAACAACGTGAAAACGAAAAATACACCGTTTTGAACAGCTAGAAGGGCAAAAATGCGAGGCCATGCAAATGTCTCGAAACACCACAAAACGACGTGAAATCGCAGAATACACAATTGTGGCGGTTTCGGCGTGTTCGTATCACATGATCAATATCATGTCACCATGGGCGTGTGGGTATGACATGAGCGCCTGTGTGTCATGCGTGTTTTAGATGCGAAGCATCTTATGCTCGGGGCTATGTCCGTCCCGCTTCCTTACGGTGTCCCGCGTCCGGCCAATTTCATGAAATAGGGAAGCACCTATAATGCGAACGAGGACACTAGTAATGTGAAGGCCGTCAACCACTACCACAGTCATGAGTCCTGGCCGAGAGCACAGAGGCAGCTTAGCAATGGCTAGGCAGTTGGTGTCTGTCGCCCAGGTTGACCCCATTCCTTGATCTTCCTTGCATGTGTTTGAAGGGGGGCTTAGTCCGTCCCTCCTTCCCGCGTCCCGCGTCCCACACCAAGACAGCGCATGCGCGTCCTCTCCCCCTCTCTCTCTCCTCTCCTACGCTCATCCCCTTTCTCATGATGATGTATGGTGTTTAATGGCGCAAGGGCCATTTGATGGCCAAAGAGCGCCAGGCAATGTGGCAAGAGATGTGGACAATGATTAAGGTAGGTGGCTGTATAGGGGCCTTAAAATTCCTCGCGCTAAGGCGGGTAAAAGATATAAGTATTCAAATAATGAGAGTGACATGAAGTGTGTATAGTGAGCATGAATGGCGAGTGGTCGTGATAATAAAACTATCATGGCGATATATGGCTTCAGCACGAGTGCCTAGTCAACGCCCTTGAGTCCAAGGACAGGAGGCAGGTGCTTTGTTTGATGTAATCACCACAGCAGCGACCTCTGTTGAGAGGTCTTGCTACGGATTGGATATATCACATGGAAACTACGCACATGCTTTAAAAATGCTAACAATGATTCATGTTTGAAAAGTGGTTCCCTATCGATGAACATGGATGGGTGAAATGGTATGTGATGTCGGTAGGGTGATGGAAAGTGTTTTCTAAGAGTGTCTAATTCTCTGCACTGAATTAAAATGTGAAGCACGGTTAGTGGTTCTCCACATCTGTCACACACAGGTGGATCGCCACCAGACAAAAGGTATGAGTGTGTATTGTGTGTGTGTCCTGTCCTTAGCCTAGTAAGTGTAACTTCTGTGCGACGTGATTTTGATACTGGCCGTCAATGACCGAGTTGCGGCTTAATAACGTGCAGTTTATTTTCTGTGTACGTATCCCACCTGATCTGCCAGTAGGCCTTGAGCTTTCGTTTCAAGAGACGTTTCAGGTCAAGTGCCGGGATAGCTATAGATGTATTGGTAGTGGTTGCGTTCACGGATGCAGCCAGCTGGTCTGCCAACACGTTTCCTTGTATCTGCGGTGTCCTGGCACCCAGCACACTACGACATGCTGTTTGAGTTAGTATACTGTGCATAGAAGTGAGTAGAGAGATACAAGGACAGCGTTTTTGTGTCTTTTCAGGGTTTTGAGGGCTTTTACCACGCTAAGGGAATCTGTGTATATTACTGCACTTTGTATTTTTATTTGTTTAATGTGTTTGATCGCCGCAAATATCGCGTAGGCCTCAGCTGTGAATATACTTGTATTAGGATGCAGAACGCCGGCATCCGAAAAGGACGGGCCGACGGCAGCGTAGGAGTCAGAAGTGTGTCTTTGAGGCATCGGTAAAGAATTCTGGGCAACTGTATTTGTGGTGGAGTTCGAGGAAGTATGCGCGGATGTGTGCAATAGGCGTGTGCTTTGTAACTTCCACGAAAGATATATCACAGTCTATAAGCTGCCACTGCCACGGCGGCAGATATGCAGCGGGAGCCATCAAACTGTGTTCAAGAAGTGGCACACCAGTTTCCTCAGCGAGGCCCCCTCACACAGAGTAGGGCTGTCTCAATGAAGGGCGGTTGCGGAACAAGGCAGAATTGGACAGATCATTGATTGTGCGGTGGGAGGGGTGTTCTTTGTCTGCGTTCACTTGGAGATAGTATACAAAAGACATGTAACACCTTTGCAGGTCGAGCGACCACTCCTTCGATTCTACGTACAGGCTTGCTACAGGGCTAGTGCGAAAAGCACCGGTAGAAAGGCGAATGCCTAGATGGTGGACAGGGTCGAGCATCTTTAAGGCTGTTGGTGTCGCAGACTGATAGGTTATAGCCCCGTAATCAAGGCGCGTGCGTATGAGGCTTCTATACAAATTTATCAGACATTTCTTGTCACTACCCCACGAAGTGCGTGACAACACTTTCAGAATAGTCATAATTTTTAAGCACGTGTTTTTTTAAATACTTGATGTATGGTATAAAGGTTAGTTTAGTGTCTAATAATAAGCCCAAAAACATGCTCAGACTGTACAGAGAGACGTTGACCATGGAGGTCGATGTCGGGATCGGGGTGAAGGTCCCTCTTTCTGCAGAACAAGACGCAAGTACTCTTTTGTGCGTTCAATTTAAACCCATTTTCTTCTGCCCATTGAGAGACCTTGTTTAAACCTAATTGAACCTGTCGTTCACATATGGAAAGGTTGCACGATTTAAAACCCACCTGTACATCGTCAACATATATGCAGCAAAACATATTCCGTGGCGCAAGGAATTCATTTTGACTATAAAAAGTGTACAACTCAATACACCTCCTTGCGGCACTCGTGTTTCTTGGACAAATATTCGGGACAAGACAGTGCCTATTCGAACACGGAATGTCCGATTGGACAGGTAGCTTTCAATTATGGTCAACATTCTACCCCGTATACCCAAGTGTGAAAGGTCTCTCAGTATGCCAAAGCGCCATGTAGTGTCATAGGCCTTCACCACATCGAGGAACACAGAAAGAAAAAATTGCTTATGAGCGAGAGCGTCACGAATTTGTGCCTCGATACGGAAAAGGTGGTCAGTGGTGGATTTAGCCTCTCGAAACCCGCACTGGTATGGGTCCAGTAGGCCGTTTGTCTCTAGAAAGTGCACCAGTCGCCGGTTTCTCATTTTTTTCAAAAACCTTGCAAAGACAACTCGTTAGCGCTATTGGCCTGTAGCTTGAAACTGAGGAAGAGTCCTTGCCCTGTTTTAAGATCGGAATAACGATGGCTTCTTTCCAGGCCGAGGGGACCTCGCCAGAAAACCATACAGCATTATACAGGGAGAGGAGGGCTTTTTGGGTTTCAGTGGGCAGGTGTTTCAACATTACGTACGCCACACTTTCGGAGCTTGGAGCAGATTCATTGCAGCTGTTTAGCGAGCCCTGTAGCTCAGCTAAACAGAAAGGTGCATTGTAAGCCTCGTAATTTGTGGATTTGCGCTGTTGTGTCTGTTTTTCTATTCTGGTTTTGTATCGTTGGAACGCTTCAGTGTAATGCGAGCTGGAGACCTGTTCGAAGTGCGCGCCGATGGAGTTCGCCTGGTCTTCCAAGCTGTCGCGTTGTGTTTACGAGAGGGAGTGAGTGTGCCTGTCGTCCTGCTACCTTACTAACCGTATTCCAGACGCCGGACAGATGGACGGAAGGACGGACGACGCCGTACGGATGGACGGACGGACGGACGACGCCGGATGGACGGACGGACGACGCCGGACGGATGGATGGACGGACGGATGACGCCGGACGGACGGACGGACGACACCGGATGGATCGACGGATGGATCGACGGACGGACGGACGGACGACGCCGGACGGATGGACGGACGACGCCGGACGGATGGACGGACGGACGGACGACGCCGGACGGATGGATGGACGGACGGACGACGCCGGACGGATGGATGGACGGATGGACGACGCCCGACGGATGGACGGAAGACGCCGGATGGATGGACGGACGGACGACGCCGGAGGGATGGACGGACGGACGGACGACGCCGGACGGATGGACGGACGACGCCGAACGGACGGACGGAAGACGCCGGACGGACGGACGGACGACACCGGACGGATGAACGGACGGACGGACGACGCCGGACGGATGGACGGACGGACGGACGACGCCGGACGGATGGACGGACGGACGGACGACGCCGGACGGATGGACTGACGGACGGACGACGCCGGACGGATGGACGGATGGAGGGACGACGACAGACGGACGGACTGACGATGCCGGACGGATGGACGGACGACGCCGGACGGATGGACGGACGGACGGACGACGCCGGACGGATGGACGGACGGACGGACGATGCCGGACGGATGGACGGACGGATGACGCCGGACGGACGGACGGCGACACCGGACGGATGGACGGACGGACGGACGACGCCGGACGGATGGACGGATGGAGGGACGACGCCAGACGGACGGACGGACGATGCCGGACGGATGGACGGACGACGCCTGACGGATGGACGGACGGACGGACGACGCCGGACGGATGGACGGACGGACGGACGATGCCGGACGGACGGATGGATGACACCGGACGGATGGACGGACGGACGGACGACGCCGGACGGATGGATGGACGGACGGATGACGCCGGACGGACGGACGGACGACAAGGGACGGATGGACGGACGACGCCGGACGGATGGACGGACGGACGGACGACGCCGGACGGACGGACAACGCCGGACGGATGGACGGATGGACGGACGGGTGGACGACGCCGGACGGACGGACGGACGATGCCGGACGGATGGACGGACGGACGGACAACGCCGGACGGACGGACGGAAGACACCGGACGGACGGACGGACGACGCCGGACGGATGGACGGACGGACGATGCCGGACGGATGGACAGACGGACGGACAACGCCGGACGGATGGACGGACGGACGACGCCGGACAGATGGACGGACGGACGGACGGACGACGCCGGGCGGATGGACGGACGACGCCGGACGTTTGGACGGAAGGATGGACGACGCCGGACTGATGGACGGACGGACGGACGACACCGGACGGATGGACGGACGGACGGACGAGGCCGGACGGATGGACGGACGGATGGACGGACAGATTGACGACGCCGGACGGATGGACGGACGGACGGACGGACGACGCCGGACGGACGGACGACACCGGACGGACAGAAGGACGATGCCGGACGGATGGACGGACGGACGGACGACGCCGGATGGATGGACGGATGACGCCGGATGGATGGATGGACGGAAGGACGACGCCGGACGGATGGACGGACGGACAGACGACGCCGGATGGACGGACGGACGACGCCGCACGGATGGATGGACGACGCCGGACGGATGGACGGACGGACGACGCCGCACGGATGGACGGACGGACGGACGGACGACGCCGGACGGGTGGACGGACGGACGGACGATGCCGGGCGGACGGACGGACGACACCGGACGGACGGACGGACGACGCCGGACGGATGGGCGGACGGACGGAGGACGCCGGACGGATGGACGGACGGACGGACGACGCCGGACGGATGGACGGACGGATGGACGACGCCGGACGGATGGACGGACGGACGGAAGACGCCGGACAGATGGACGGACGGACGGACGGACGACGCCGGACGAATGGACGGACGACGCCGAACGGACGGACGGAAGACGTCGGCCGGACGGACGGACGACACCGGACGGATGAACGGACGGACGGACGACGCCGGACGGATGGACGGACGGACGTACGACGCCGGACAGGATGGACTGACGGACGGACGACGCCGGACGGATGGATGGACGGACGGACGACGCCGGACGGATGGACGGATGGAGGGACGATGCCAGACGGACGGACGGACGATGCCGGACGGATTGACGGATGGACGGACGACGCCGGATGGATGGACGGATGACGCCGGACGGATGGACGGACGGACGGACGATGCCGGACGGATGGACGGACGGACGGACGACGCCGGATGGATGGACTGACGGACGGACGACGCCAGACGGATGGACGGACGGACGGACGACGCCGGACGGATGGACGAAACCGGACGGACGGACGGACGACGCGGGACGGACGGACGACGCCGGACGGATGGACGGATGGAGGGACGACGCCAGACGGGCGATGCCGGACGGATGGACGGACGGACGGACGACGCCGGACGGACGGACGGACGACACCGGACGGATGGACGGACGGACGGACGACGCCGGACGGATGGACGGACGACGCCGGACGGATGGACGGACGGACGGAAGACGCCGGACGGATGGACGGACGACGCCGGATGGACGGACGGACGACACCGCACGGACGGACGACGCCGGACGGATGGACGGACGGACGGACGACGCCGGACGGACGACACCAGACGAATGGACGGACGGACGGACGACGCCGGACGGATGGACGATGCCGGACGGATGCACTGACGGACGGACGACGCCGGACGGACGGACGGACGACGCCGGATGGTAGGACGGATGGACGGACGGACGGACGGACGACGCCGGACGGATGGACGGACGGACGGACGACGCCGGACGGGTGGACGGACGGACGGAAGACGCCGGACGGATGGACGGACGGACGGACGATGCCGGACGGTTGGACGGACGACGCCGGACGGATAGACGGACGGATGGACGACGCCGGACGGACGGACGACGCCGGACGGATGGACGGACGGACGGACGACGCCGGACGGATGCAGACGACGCCGGACGGACAGACGGACGGACGGACGACGCCGGACGGACGGACGGACGACGCCGGACGGATGGACGGACGGACGGACGACGCCGGGCGGATAGACGGACGGACGGACGACGCCGGACGGACGGATGGACGACACCGGACGGATGGACGGACGGACGGACACCGCCGGACGGACGGACGGACGACACCGGACGGACGGACGGACGACGCCGGACGGATGGACGGACAGACGGACGACGCCACACGTACGGACGGACGGACGGACGACGCCGGACGGACGGACGACACCGGACAGACGGACGGACGACGCCGGACGGATGGACGGACGGACGGACGACGCGGGAAGGATGGACGGACGGACGGATCACGCCGGACGGATGGACGGACGGACGGACGCACGCCGGACGGATGGATGGACTGACGGACGACGCCGGACGGACGGACGACACCGGACGGACGGACGGACGACGCCGGACGGATGGACTGGACGACGCCGGACGGATGGACGGACGGACGGACGACGCCGGACGGACGGACGGACGACACCGGACGGACGGACGACGCCGGACGGATGGACTGACGACGCCGGACGGATGGACGGACGGACGGACGACGCCGGATGGATGGACGGACGACGCCGGACGGATGGACGGACAGACGGAGGACGCCGGACGGATGGACGGACGGACGGACGACGCCGGACGGATGGACGGACGACGCCGGACGGATGGACGGACGGACGGACGACGCCGGACGGATGGACGGACAGATGGACGACGCCGGACGGATGGACGGACGGATGGACGACGCCGGACGGACGGACGACACCGGACGGACGGAAGGACGACGCCGTACGGATGGACGGACGGACGGACGACGCCGGATGGATGGGCGGATGACGCCGGATGGATGGACGGACGGACGGACGACGCCGGACGGATGGACGGACGGACAGACGACGCCGGACGGACGGAGGGACGGCACCGGACGGACGGATGGACGATGCCGGACGGATGGACGGACGGACGGGCGACGCCGGACGGATGGACGGACGGACGGGCGACGCCGGACGGATGGACGGACGGACGGACGACGCCGGACAGGATGGACTGACGGACGGACGGCTGGACGGACGGACGACGCCGGACGGATGGACGGATGGACGGACGATGCCGGACGGATGGACGGACGGACTGACGACGCCGGATGGATGGACTGACGGACGGACGACGCCGGACGGATGGAAGGACGGACGGACGACGCCGGACGGATGGACGGATGGACGGAGGACGCCAAACGGATGGACGGACGGGCGGACGACGCCGGACGGACGGATGGACGAAACCGGACGGACGGACGGACGACGCCGGACGGATAGACAGACGGACGGACGACGCCGGACGGATGGACGGATGGAGGGACGACGCCAGACGGGCGATGCCGGACGGATGGACGGAGGGACGGACAACGCCGGACGGATGGACGGACGGACGACGCCGGACGGATGGTCGGACGGACGGA
>JALIZH010004283.1:0-20957 GCA_030522465.1 Rhipicephalus appendiculatus | reverse complement strand
CCTGAGAGACGTATGAGAATGAAAATTACACCATCTCCCGCTAAAGGGAACCATGTGTAGATGCAAAGCAGCGGGCGCTAAAGCTTACAATGACGGCGGCGATGACGCTGGCGCTCATCGCAGCGTTGCGCAGGAGAGAAATCTGGGGAGGCGCAAAGCACGCAGTGATGGACCGGTGTTTCCTACTGGAACATGCCAATCGCTGCTAATGGGCAATGAGAGACAGAAGACTCCGACTGGACACAGAGACCCGCAGTCCACTTTTAGTTAACGCGCACCCTGCGAATTTTAGATGCGAAGCATCTTATGCTCGGGGCTTTGTCCGTCCCTCCCGCGTCCGTCCCGCGTCCCGCGTCCCGCGTCCGGCCACTTTCATGAAGTAGGGAAGCACCCATTATGCGAACCAGAACACTTTAGTAATATGAAGGCCGTCAACCACTACTACAGTCATCAGAGTCATGGCCGAGAGCACAGAGAGGCTGCTTAGCAATGGCTAGGCAGGTGGTGTCTGTCGCCCAGGTTGACCCCATTCCTTGATCTTGCTTGCATGTGTTTGGAGGGGGCTTAGTCCGTCCCTCCTTCCAGCGTCCAGCGTCCCACACCACCACAGCGCATGCGCGTCCCCTCCCCCCCTCTCCTACGCTCACACCCTTTCTCTACTCTACGCAGCGGCCCCCGCGTCCCCAAAAGCGCATGTGCGTCCCTCCCTCCCCCTATCCTCTCCTACGCTCACCCCCTTTCTCTACTCTAGGAATCATCTTCTCTACGGAGCGGCGCCCGCATCCCACAGCGCATGCACGTCCTCCTCTCCCCCTCTCCTCTAGCAATCCTCTACTCTACGGAGCGGCTCCGGTGTCCCACATCCCGACAGCGCATGCGCGTCCTCTCCGCCTCTCTCCTCTAGGAATCCTCTACTCTACGGAGCGGCTCCCGCGTCCCACACCCCCCACAGCGCATGCACGTCCCCTGCTCCTCTCCTACGGTCCCCCCGTCCTTTCCTCTAGGAATCCTCTACGGAGCGGTGCGAACGACAGGTGGTGCGACAGCTGCATACTCCGCTGGGGGGCGCCACGGTAGTTCCGCGGTATGAAAATGACGGAGCGCGCGCGCGCCTCATTCTCTCTCCTGTGCAGCGCCGCGATGAGCGCCTGGGCCGCTGCCGTGAAACGAGAGCGGCGATGTTTCTCCCGCTCAAGCTAACCCCCGCTGCTTCGCATCCACACATGGTTCCCTTTAGCGGGAGATGGGAAAGTTTTTTTTATTTTTATTTTTTTAAGGGTTTGCGCATGCGCAGTAAGGGTGGTCACGCCGCACACCACCGGATTGAACCCCGCTCTAAGATGCTTCACATCTAAAAATCGGAATTGGCTGCTTGGGCTGGCCCATAAATACACAGAATGCGTAACCTGACGCTAGGATGCAGTCGAAAGCCAGTACCCGATCGACCTAGCTCATCATAGAAAACTTGGTGGTCTCGTTTAAGAAAATTTTATTTCCCGGTAGGGTTCTACATCACAGAAAATGTATCTATCTGACGTTCATTTGTGTACTGAACACACTCACAACATTCAGGTATCTAGTTCAGAAGATAAGCTTTGGGCGCTGCCAATATAGCCGAAGTGTGTTCTCGAGAGTGGGTCTTCGCCATAGTATTAGACCACCCTTGGGCTCTGGTTTCCGGATGCAAAGGATTGCACGCGTTGTCCAGCGCCGTGATCGTGGCGAACGACGACCAGCCGCAGCTGAGACAAGGACAGTATGGCTTTTACTTCTTATCTCACATTTCCCTCAAAACGCAAGGTATACCAACATCTTATCTAATAATAGAGCACTCCGGCGTATCTAAAAATTGGCCGCGTATCTGCGTGCTTCGCTGCAAATGTCGTCGAAAGACAATAGTCTTCTGCCGGCCGTACTACTATGGTGGTACTACTATGTTTTGCCTTGCCTCAGACAGTGCCTCCTCGATGTTGAATCGGCCGCATCTGGCTGGCATTGATAAAGTAGAGGAGGCGCTGCGTTAAAATACGGGGAAAGTACAGCGTTCGTTTTATCTCGCAGCCGCGCGCTCTCGGCGGGCTTCGCCACATAAATGGTCCAGCTCGCTCGCCTCGCTAGTGTCTCGGCGCGCTAGCGGCCGTTTTATTAAATGGATATATGCGAAAATTTCTACAACGAGATATATCTGTATGACGAATATTAGTGACAGGTGGTAACATGAAAATCATGCCATGTGCAGCATGATTTAGATTTCTTGCTTGCGTGTGCGTGTAGGCAATTTAATTTGCCGCTATTTCAATCTTAGTTTAAAAAAACTTCCCCATCTCCCGCTAAAGGGAACCATGTGTGGATGCGAAGCAGCGGGGAGATGGTTAGCTTGAGCGGGGAGAAACGTCGCCGCTCTCGTTTCGCGGCAGCGGCCCGGGCGCTGCACAGGAGAGAGAATGAGGCGCGCTCCGTCATTTTCGTACCGCGGAACTACTGTGGTGCTCCCAGCGGAGTATGCAGCTGTCGCACCACCTGTCGTGCGCGCCGCTCCGTAGAGGATTCCTAGAGGAGAGAACGGGGGGGAACCGTAGGAGAGGAGAGAGAGGACGCGCATGCGCTGTGGGGATGCGGGCTCCGTAGAGTAAAGGATTCCCAGAGTAGAGAAAGGGGTGAGCGTAGGAGAGAGGGGAGAGGACGCGCGTGCTCTGTGGGGATGTCGGACGCGGGCGCCGCTCCGTAGAGTAGAGGATTCCTAGAGTAGAGAAAGGGGGTGAGCGTAAAAGAGGAGAGAGAGAGGTGGAGGAGACGCGCATGCACAGTGGTGGTGTGAGATGCGGGAAGGAGGGACGGACTAAGCCACCCCCCAACCACATGCAAGCAAGATCAAAGAATGGAGTCAACCTGGGCGACAAACACCACCTGCCTAGCCATTGCTAGGCAGCCTCTCTGTGCTCTCGGCCATGACTCTGGTGACTGTAGTGGTGGTTGACGGCCTTGTATTGTACTACAGTGTTCTGGTACACCCCTTCCACAGTGCAGGGTAGCAAACCGAAAATTTTCTTCAGGTTAACCTCCCTGCCTTTCACTTAACCTCTCTCTCTGGTTCGCATAGTAGGTGCTTCCCTACTTCATGAAAGTGGCCGGACGCGGGACGCGGGAGGGACGTGGGACGGACATAGCCCCGAGCATAAGATGCTTCGTATCTAAAACAACGGTATGCTTCATTCGGGGCTGCAGAAGCGCACGCAATATGTAAAACATGCGTTACTCCGCGTAAAATCAATACTGCTCCGCCACAGCTTCAGCCGCGCTGGACCAAATATGGCGGTGGGCCGGACGGTCGCGGTACCTTCCCCGTTCCAGTTTCTTTACGCTGCGTGAGATATGAACACCATCTGGCAGTGGCGTCGGGAAACATGAGCTTGTGCAGAACCCAGGGCCACTGCCAGCGGCAGCACCATATCGTCGGCAGAGGGCTTTTTCGTGCATAGCGTCGCATTTTCAGCGCAGCCTAAGAAACACTAGGGTCTTTAGAATTACGTATCTATGTATTTTCTAGTAAAGGAACACACCGCCTAATACTTACGTATTGATGTTGCGCCTCATATATGCGTAATATTTGCTTTTTTGATCGACAATGTTCACAAGTACGAATGCAGCCTCCAGTTCAAGATGGCTGGGCGTTCAGCAAGTGCTTAAAGTTTGACCGGGTGGCTGAATCGTGTGACAGACAGACAAACAGAATGAGAGACAGACAGACCAAAAATTCTGCGTTCAAGTCGTCTTTAAAAAAATTGAAGGACACTTTATACATTCCATAGTGTGTACGTCAAGCCTCCTCCACGGACGGGGACTGGAGCTGTCGTCTGAGAAATGCTCACTGGTTGCGTTTACGCGCAAGGTAATGACCCCATACGCTATCAAAATCAATGGGCGCACTGTCAGCTATGTGAAGACGCACCGTTTCTTGGGAGTAATAATAGATCGTGACTTGTCCTGGAGCCCCCACATCGCCTACATGAAAAAAGAGACTCACCACGATCACCCACGTTCCTAAGATTTCTTGCGGGGAAATCATGGGGTGCATCTGTACGAGCGATGCTGCAACTGCATATGGCACTTTTCCTCGGCTTCATGCGCTACAGCTTACCCGTGCTGGGCAGGACCCGAAGAACAAACGTGCGCATCCTCCAGTCGATTCAAGCTCAAGCCCTGAGAATATGCCTTGGACTTCTGAGATGCGCGTCCTCAGCAGCGACTGTCGCCATCGCTCGTGATCACCCAATCACAACATACATTCGAGTCGATGCTTTGAGAATGCACATAAGACATGCCACCCGGATTCCATCACACCCCCTCGCCTCACTTCCAACTTCTAGGCCACACTCTGCGTTCAGCAGCATTGTTGCTTCGCATGGCACACTGACTCCCGCGAACTTCACGCACGCAACAAGACCGCCGTTGCCGTTGTGGTGTCTACATCCACTGGAAGCTCTGACAACCGTTCCCGGAATACAAAAGAAAAAACAGTCGTCAAATTTTGCCCGACGACAAGCCACACTACTGTTCTTGCACGAAAAACACAGTGGACGCCTTCACATTTACACGGACGGTTCAGTTTCTTCTGCAAGCTCGGCAGGGGCAGTGGTCATTCCCGAGAAATCAATCACTATAACATTCAAGACGTCGCACTTGACATCATCGACGGCTGCAGAACTGACCGCCATCCGTGCTGCTCTAGAGTTCATAGCTGAAGAACCACCACAGGCATGGTCAGTCTTCTCCGACTCCAAAGCCGCCTTCCAGTGCATAATGTCGCCATATCGTCATGGACCAAACGAACAGTTAGTCGCTGAAATAAGACTGCTTCATCACCGCGTGATAGAGAAGCAGCGCAACGTAATATATCAGTGGATACCGGGCCATTGCGGTATCTACGGAAATGACCGTGCAGATGAAGCCGCCCGATCTGCTCATGATTCTCTCCATGGTGCAGCTATACCGTTATCAAGAACGGACGCTGCTACAAGGCTTCGTTCACTTGCACGTGAACTGACACTCGCACAGTGGAACTCGACGGAATTTCCCAACGCCCGTCTTCACAACTTGGACCCGAACCTACAGCTCCGTCTTCCATCGGGAATAACTAGAGCCGAGGAGACGCTTCTGTGCCGCCTGTGGCTCGGGGTGGCCTTCACGAATGCTTACGCATTTCGAATCGGAATGGCCAGTAGCCCGACATGTGATAACTGTAGCTGCGAGGAGACAATCGCCCATCTTCTCTGTGAGTGCCCTCGCTTCGGTGCACCAAGAAAAGAACTATCAAAAGTGTTCGATAGACTTGACAATCGCCCATTCTCCGAGAAAAAGGTCTTAGGACACTGGCCGAAACCGACCATGGCCCGGAAAGCTTTGAGAGCGCTGTTGCGTTTCTTACGGACGACTAATCTCAAAGACAGACTGTAAGCAGTGCCGTTTACCGTATCATTGTTCACCATTTTCTTTTCTTTCTTTTGACATCTCTCTTCTATCATCCTTTTTCCCCTTACCCCTTTCCCCAGCACAGGGTAGCCAGCCGGTCTAAGAACTGGCTAACCTCCCTGTCTTTCCGCTTTTCTTTTCCTCCTCCTCCTCCTCCGTGTACGGCGAAAGCGTGTGGCCATTCGACTGACTATACCATGTCTTTTTAAATGCGAATGCATTTCATAGTCGGGCTATGTCAGGCGGCGTTGTCCCGCGTTGTACGGCGTTGTCCGCGGAGGAGGAGGCGGAGGATAGGTTGAGGAGGTGTCCGCGCGCCGGCAGGTGTTATCTCTCCGCTCTCACTCCCTCTCCCATAGGCCACAGCTGCGGGCGCGCGCGCTTATCCTCGCCCCTAGCAAACGGAGCATGCGGTGCGAGAGAGTGTAGGAGAGGGTAGGTGCAGGGCTTCACCGCTCCTTCTCTCGCCGTTCGCTCTCTCTCCTCCCTGCGCCCCACTCTCCCGTCCGCTCGCGCCTCACTCTCGACCGTTCGCTGGCTGGGCGCCTCTCAAGGCGATGAAGTCGGTGTCGGCGCATTCGCATTTCCTCACGATTCCCTTCGGGGAGGTGGGGGGCATTTTTTTTCTTTTTACTCTCTCAGAGGGATAACACACAAACCGAATGTGTGCGTGTTTTCTTGTTTAATTTTTTACCGCGAATCGCACCTAGACGCGAGACTAATCTTCCTACGTTCGCATGCGTTCGTATTTTCTCGCGCTTTGCGCATCGTACAAACGCCATGCGCGTTCCAGCGCTTAAGTTGACGGACCCTTTGTAAATTCCAAAGTGTATTCCGCGAACGCCTGTGGCCATTGAGATGGCGTCGGTCAGAATGATTTCAAACGCTGGGCACAGCGACGCTACGCAAGCAAAGCGCGAGCCCTGTAGAGTCCGACGCGACCGGCGTCCGTTTGCGCACCCCGGTGGGCCACCTGGCTCCGTGCCAGGGCTCGGACGCACGGACGGCACGGACGGCACGGACACGGACGGATGGACTGACGGACACGGACGGACGGACGTGAGCATGAGACATTAGCTTTCGCCTTAAAATATCATGAAATGATAGCATGACAGTTGGTCGGCGTGCCTGGTAAGTCCTCGTCATTTACACTAAGGCGTTAATCCGCCTTAGTGTAAATAAGGTGGGAAAACCCATCACGCCCCCCCCCCCCCCCTCCCTACCCTAGCTACGGGCCTGGCTCGCACCAAGAAATAGTTCAAGGATTTTACTGCCCGTGATGTTTTTTTTTTCTTTTTAGAATGAGTAATAAATTTAGATCCTTTGTGCCTGAGAAATAAAGAAACCCCATTATTTATATGGTTGTCAATAGGTTGTTCAGGATCGCTGAGCGTCTCTGTTTTTTTTTCGTATTGTGGCCTCCGCGATCAGTTCCGTCAGCGCGCAGCTGGAGCCTATTGCGGAGGCCAGCTTGAGACTCGCGGAGTTATACATTTTGCTGACCGAACTTTTTCGCATAGCTTCCACAGCGTTGCACCTGATGTATGAAACGGAGTATAGGCACTGCAATCACGGCAGTAAATGAGCAAAAAAAATGAATTAACTTCTCAATTACCGGAGACAGGCAATCGGACTCAAATGGTAGAAATACGGTCCTTCCTGCGAAAAGGGCATTGCCGTTAGGGATTTTGAAAAATCGTCCTCCGGTAATTATTGCGGAGCTATGAAATTCAACCAAATTCACCGGCGAAGCCGAAGGTCCAACGAGTGCAATGACGCCACTGTTCACGATGGCGATCGTAGTGGTGTTAGCTCTCCTGCATTTGTTAACGTACGTGCGTCATACGCGCTCTTATCGCAAACGAAACCCGCATAAGGCCGAAGCGAAGCCGATCGATGGTTGGTACAACGTCGCTCGCTCATTCTGGACGTCTCGGAAAAGTGCGCCAGCCGTGGTCTTCCAAGTTTCGGTTTCGGTTTTCGCCGGCGAAATTGGTGAGATTTCGTGGCTGCTATTGCGAACATACATGGGTGGTGCCACCAAATTTATGGCTTGCGCGTTCTTCGCTGCAAGCGTTTCTTATAGCTCTAGGAAGCATGATACACGCACCAAGATTCACGTATTCTCGCTAAATAATTTAATATCCGCCTTATTTATGCGGACAACCTTCGGTTTCGGTTTCTGGGCGCCAAGTTGGGCAGTGACGTAGAAGTGTAGGAGACTTGGTCACATTACCACACGCTATATACCACACGAAGATGCCCAGCACTTAGCCAGGAAGCGATCGAAACTCGGCGAGTGACGTAGCAAACCGATGCTTTGGGGGTACGTACGTTCCGGAGGTGGCGGAGGTCCGGAGGTCACTCACGTCACTACAGATCTGGTGTGACGTCACTACAACTTTCGTTGTCCTTCCTGTAGAGCTACGTCAGTTTTGATGCGCTAGCGATGGGCATCGATCGGGAGAATGAGCATTTAGGTACACTTTGGAAGTGAATTAAAATATATTGTAAACGTTGGCTGTGTCCGGACACTTCGTGTGGAGTGTCCTTGCATACAGAGGAAACCCACAACAGGCTTGTTATAGCCTGGAAATTTGATGGCACCACCGCTTTAATTAAGGGGAAAATTTTAGCGCAAACAAGACAGACCACAAAGGATAGAAGAGACGAGCTCTGGCGCTTACAAACAACTGCTTTTATTCTTCTCGCAACAACGCATGTAAATGCCACAACCGCAGAGCTTGCATGCGCATGCGTAACAAGACCGTATTGCATACGTAAAAAGAGATTTCTAACGAAGATGCGCACGCATGAATTCATATTCCGGAAGGGTACAAAGATATTAGACGTATCACTAATACAATCAGCTCCCTTTTTCATGATGCGGTATTCTTCCAAGGCGAGCCGCGCGTGTTGATTGTAGCTTCTGCCCAGAATCATCGTCTCGCGAAATCGCGGAGCACAGCGGTAGCAGGAGTTAAGATGAGCAACAAGATGGGCTCCTTTGTCAACATTGTTGTTTACTTTTTTGCGCATGTTCCTTAAGTCGCTAATTTATGCAGCGCCGAGTTTGCCCAATGTAGGTCTTGTCACAAGACAGAGGTATGGCATATACCACACAGGCGCTGCAAGGGATGTAGCAGACACCGTGCTTGATTTGACACCCATGATTGCTACCACCGCATTTTCGGGAGCACAGCTTAAAAAAGCTTGTTGAGCGCAGGAAAACACCAAGGGGATATCGTGCCTGCTATCAACTTTCTTGAGTTGATGTGTGACCTTATGAAGATGAGGCATCACGACAGGTGTTGTTACGCAGGCGCATGCAAGCTCTGCGGTTGTGGCACTTATATGCGTTGTTGCGAGAAGAATAAAGCAGTTGTTAGTAAGCGCCAGTGCTCGTCTCTTCGATCCTTTGAGGTATGTCTTGTTTGCGCTAAACGTTTTCATCTTAAATGCTACGTACCAACTAGGCCCAGCCGAAGCTTTTATTGCTCTTGCGAAGCTGAAAGCGGCAATAAGCTCTCCGCAGGAAGGGCTGTAATTTTCCTAATTGACCACACCACCTGTCTCCGCTAATTAAAAAGTTAGTTTACTTAATTTATATAATTATTGTCGTAAGTTACGCATCTACTAATCTTAAGGTGCCCACCACCACAAAAAAAAAAAAGGTAATTATGAAGGTAGCTTCAATACGAGGTGTGTTCAAAAAAGAAACCCAACTTCTGCTATAACACCTTCACTGCTTGTGGTACAACATTTTAAGCATCGCCCCCTTCAAACTACTCCCCTCTACTGGCAATACACTGTTCCAATCGTTACTTCCATTTTTTGAAAGCATCTTACAACGCACTTTCTGGAGTAGCCCGCAGGTCTTTTCTCGTATTGTCCTGAATCTCCTGTATGGTTTGGAAACGGCGTCCTTTCAACGTATTCGGGATAGAGAAAATAGAAAGAAATTTCATGGCATTAACCTACTCTAACACCCACTTCGTCAGCAACTACTCGAATAGTCTAACGAACATTTCCTCGAATCACAGCTCGAACTATCGACGTGGTCATCATCTGTTGATCTGGAAGGTCGTCGAGGTTTGGAATCGTCACCGACCGACATTCTGCCGTGTTCAAAACGCTTGACCCACTCATAGCATTGCGTGCGACTCATATAGACCAGAGCACGCCTATCTCGCGCCTAGGCTCCCGGCGGCATACTCTCGCACCCAGACGTCATGTTTGTATTGAACTGCCAAGGCGTGTATCTGTTACATGGTAAGCGGCGTGACCGGGACCTTAAAATACGAGAAAGCGCCTATTCACGCCGCTCCCGCTTACAAGAAGTCGTCTGGGCACCCCTGCGCTGTCTTTGGATGCGAAAACAATCAGCGCAAGAGGAAGATATCACTCAGCACTGTCTGTGAAGATGACAACACAACATGGGAATCGTGCCGGTGCGGTGTTTTCAGATTGCACAGATTTCCATTCGCAACGAAAAACGACGAGCTCCTCCGCCAGTGGATAATTGCAATCAACAGGAAAAACTACGAGCCCAGTAAAAGTGCACGAGTAAGTACACTTACTGCGTGTATTCAAGCGTGACGCCAGCTATTTCGCTTTACAGCAGTAATTTGCGTGCAGTATGCCTGTAGTATGCGGCACCAAATCATTGCCGTACTCTTTCGCAGGCCGCATTCCAATAATAGGAGGTATTAGGACTCACGCGTGCACGCACACTGCGCACATTTAGTACAAATGTAACGGCGTACTGTCGCGATGCAAAGAAACGTGAACAGCGGAAAGCGTGGCTTTCGACTCAGTCGAACTGCGACATGCCTTGACTGTCGCTAGGCGAATCTGTGCTTTCAGCCGGCGTAGCACTACATCTTGCGCTGGCTGGCACTTTCGCACCGCGTGCACCGCGTGTGTGGGTTCCGAGTGCCAGGCATGACTGACAAATGATATACATATGCGCTGCATGAGCGCAGGCCGGAGCGGGATTCTAGCGCTACGGTGACACCGGCTGAACGCACAAGTTTTGCTTAGCGACAGTCAAGGCATGTCGCAGTTCGACCGAGTCGAAAGCCACGCTTTCCGCTGTTCACGTTTCTTTGCATCGCGATAGTACGTACCTGATAAAGTTGCTTCCGCAGGCTGCAATGCACGTGCTGTAGACATTCCGGACGGTCGAGGAAGGTCTTCTCAACGTTTCACAAGAAAACAGCACAAATTTCCAGGCGAGGAAAAGCGCGAGACAGCCATACTCGGGCTGGGAAGTTTCGCGTTTGAACTGCGGAGCGTCTGCTAGCCTGGCAGTTCCAGGTGTTGCTTCGCCGCGCATGCAACAAATGGCGCGACGTGCTGCCTATTATGGCGGCACACACTGAACTCGCTGTGTTCTGGTGTATAGCCGACCCCGCATACTTGTCTAAGCAACTGAAATGTCTGCGAAAGCTTTCTCAAGTTTTAGCAGAACTTCAAACACACACGTTGTTCTTCCAGCTCTTTCGTTGCCACTTTGGCAGAAATCGGAAGAACAGCCTCTCCATGTGCTCACTTTAGCGGCTGTAGCTCGCGAACTAACGGTCAGAGTGAAACGCGCGTAATGCAAGTTTCTTGTTTAATCTTGCCGCTACGTGCGCTTAGTAGGTGCAGCCCGCTCGCTCTGGTGGTTGGCGTGCTATTGGAAAAAGTTGGGTTTGTTTTTGAACAGCCCTCGTATATCTAATTTTCCTTATTTTCAAGGATTTTCAGACACATTTCAGGAAACACCCAGTATGTATCGGTTGCACTTATTGGCCACCAGAAAACATCGGTGAACGCCGGTGAGGTAAAACCGGTGAGGGGGGAGGGTGGTCCGGACTATTGTTTTAGTAGTTACTGTCGTCACAAGAACCCCATCACAGCATAAATTCTGTTAAGTTGTACTCTGACAGTGGTCCCGCACATTTGTCGTAATCGGTTATGGGAGGTGGGCGACACGAAGTGAAGGGGGGAGGGGGTGCCGACAAAGGCTTTGGGGGGAGCGATCGCCCCCCCCCCCCCCCCCCTCCCCCTCTGGATCCGCCACTGGTAGCGAGTGCGTGTCTCAAGATTGACCTTTGCGCATAAACCAATTACATATATATTGCGCTGTTGTGGAGCAGCGACGCGCAAACGGCCACGATGCGTCATGAGGCTGTCCTCTTGTAAGAAGGAAACAAGCTTTCCTTCCCTCGCACTCGCTACGTTGCTGCAGATGCCAGGAGCAAACACAGCCAAGAAGTGCCCGGGACGATTGTATTTCCTGTCTTTTATTTTTTCCTTTGCATCAGTAAAGTGATCACACCCTTATTTATTTATTTATTTATTTATTTATTTATTTATTTATTTATTTATTTATTTATTCAATTATTTATTTTCAAATGTCAAAGCATTCCCGACAGTGTGGATGGGAGGATGACCGCTGCCGTATGTAGCTAAATCAATAGAGAATCGGTCGCGTTATTCGAAGGTTGCAGGTTCGGTCGCCGCCCGCGGCAAGTTATCTTTTTCGTCCACTTTAATTTGTTCTCATTAATATCAAAATTACTACAAATAACACACCCTACACTTTGTGTGGCTTGATTGTCTGTTCGTTTTCATTAATTTTGTGTCTAGCAAAGAAAAACAAGCCCTTAAAGTTCACCTTCTCTCGTTGACGAAATATTGGCATGTGTCATGAAGTCACGATAATTGTTTGTTTGTTTGTTTGTTTTTATGTGTGTTTGTTTGTGGGTCTTGCCGTTCAAAATCGACTAAGGCCACGAGAGACGCCGTAGCGGAGTGCTCCGGGTAATTTCGACCACTTAGAGTTATTTATCGTGCGCTGACATCGCACTGTATACACGGCCGGGCCTCTAGAACTTCGCGTTTATCGAAATGCGACCACCGCGGTGGCTTAAAAACGTCGCGATAATGTCATTAATTAGGAAGAATTAAGTTTCGGGTTAATTCACACAAATTATTCTCTTCTGCCACCCGCATACTCGCTAAATGTCATTTTCCTTTTGCGGGTGTGACAAATCGAGTGGACGACGACAGATTGTTGAGACGGGTTTCAAGTTTCAAGCTTATTCCGCATTTTCCTTTTTCTCTCTCTCTCTCTTTTTTTTTTTTTTTTTAGAGCAGAAAGCTAAGACAAGGGCAAGGAACAAAAAAGCTGCACAGCAGCAGCCTGACGTTGCTCCTGCTTTCGACAACAAGCATGTATATAAAATACAGACCCAAAAAAAAAAAATACAATACATATTATACACACTTCTATATCCACATCTATGCATATACGGCATCTGTACATATTTTAGTATATACTGTATATGTGCACGTTCATATCCACATCTATTCACATACAACATTTGCACATATTTATACATCCGTACATTTGCATCTGATTAGAAACATACACTTTTGTAGAGGCAGAGAATTTTATTGATACAAAAAGATGATAATGACCACATATAGTTGTGCTTACTGGCAATAAGGTTTTATTATCAAATATTGACATTGTTCAACTGAACAAAAAAAAAAAGCTACGACTAAAAATAAACGAAGGAAAGAGTATGAAAGGGTCAGGGAAAAAAAAACTAGGAAAAGAGAGAGGTGATTCATAGTGGAAGAAATAGTCGTGCAAGCGCGTACGCAAGAGAACACAACCAGAAAACGCAACTCTTCTTCTGTTGAGCCGTTTTTGTACGCTTTTGCACGGTGAGCGAAGAGCCACGGAAAACTGGGAACTCTGTATTTGTCGCTCGTCTTGGTGTCGCTCGTAATTCGCAATGAAATTACCAACTTTCAACATTTTATTTGCCTACTTTTCGTCTTGCTATTACCATTACAATCATTACTGCGTTCAATAAAAGTGATTCGGGCTAAAAGCGCCACGAAACGTCAAAAACATCGGACCGCCATGCTCCACCAGAATTGTGGTGAATTGGGCCTGTTGGTTGATAATTTGAAACACTTTGTAGCGTAGGAAAAAAAAGACAGAACGTATGTCGTGTGGTGTCTTATTTTGCGTCTGTTTATCCTATGCTACAAAGTGTTTCACATGCTCTACCAACCGGTTTCGGTTTCGTTTTCCGTCATGACGCAGACAATGGCCACGGGACAGTGGTAAACAATCTATTCCGGCTTTGTTGGTCAAAAATGAAATTCACAGAACTGTGCACTTCAAGGTTCGCGAAGCGTATATATTATATTTTTCTCGAGGGTTTCGAGGCCTAGAACTATAGGAGGTATACACTTGCCGTCATCCATGAGGAGCGCTATCAGCGGGGTCGCCATTTTGAAGGTCCAAGTGGTCCGAGCTAGTCCGAGCACTCGCTGCACGCGCTCTGTCCGAGATCCGCATGACGAATTGAATGACTAGAGACCTCCTGAACATCTCGTGCACGTCGACGCGCGCACAGCACGGACGGCGCGTACGAACGGGCCTACAAAATGGCGCGGCGATGGTGTTAGCCGCCATGCGGATCAAGAATAAGAGCATACGAGAGAGAAACACAGTAGAATTACTAGGTCACCTAATTAGTGCGAACCTCATATGTGTACGTCAGACCTTGTTTAAAGGGCCACTAGACCACCTCCGATATTTTTTCAAACATTTCAAGTAAACACGCGCATCGTGTCACGATCAACGATGCCACACGCGGCAGTGCTGCAAAGCCGCGGGCGCGCCACAAATTCCAAAAAACAATCCCTCCTCCTTTCCGAGCCCTTCCGGCCTCCGCGTGACGTCAGGAAGCTGAATAGGTGAAGTAGAGCGCAAGTCATGCTGCGATTGGTCGAACAGGAACCTACGACTTCCGGTAAGTCAGCAATAAGCTGGCCGCGCTCCTTGTTGTTGTTCGTCGTGTTGCCCGTGCGGAGGTGTTCTGGCAAGGCGTGTCACCGTACGGATCCATCATGTTGGCGATCCATTGAAGGCGTGCGCGCAACACAGAGTCCATGGCGGCACGATTCGTATGAGCACGGGCCGGCACGGCAGCAGCGGTTAGCCAACAAGCGCGCAGTCGAAGGAGCAGACAGAGTGCGGAGTCGCGGCAACCGGAAGTAGAAGGTGTTTCGAGCAGCGCGTCGGCGGTGACGTATGCCACGCGAGATTGGAAGGGGCGCACGGCGAGAGAGCAAACCGGCTTTGGAAGAGGATACCAACGGAGGGTAGCGATGGAAAGAGCGAAAGGAGCGATCGGCGCGTTTCGATGATCAAATGCGTATAACTCCGCTATTACGGCACCGTTTCGAAAAAATTCTCACGGCTCCGTGTTCGTTGTACACTCATGCACAACTTCCCCGCCACAACTGAATTTCGACCTCTGGGTGGTTTAGGGGCCCTTTAAGGTAGTATCAAAAAAGAAATGAGCCCTCAAAATACCCTTTCGTTGATTTCAAGGAATAATAACTGTTGGGGTTTAACATCCCAAAACCACCATATGATTATGAGAGACGCTGTAGTGGAGGGCTCCACAAATTTCGACCACCTGGGGTTTTATTTATTTATTTCAGTACCTTCAGGGCCCGAAGGCGTTACAGAAGGGAGTGGGTAAGAGTATACATAGTAATAAGAAAAATAAGAGTGAACAAAGAAAAATGCTGCTAAGAGTAAACATCGCATTCAACAGCAGCCTTAAAAGCAGTGACATCGGTCAATTGGGCAACAGAGGAGGGCAGGTGGTTCCATTCGTTCGAGGTAGTGGGAATAAAGGAATCGTGAAAAAACTTGGTATGTGAAAAGGGAATGTGTACTTTGTGGGGATGGTCACATCTATATGACATGTAGTGTGGTTTGGAAAGAAGGTCTTGTTTTAGTTGTGGATTGTGGTAAATTTTATGAAAAAGAACAAGACGACTTTAATGTGCACCTAAATATAAGCACATGGGCCTCAGGCATTATTGCCTCCGTCAAAAATGCGGCTGCCGTGGCCGGGATTCGATCCCGCGACCTGCTAGTCAGCAGTCGAGCACCATGGCTAGACCACAGTGGCAGGTTCATTTCAAGGGACGTGACACACAAGTGTCAATATGTGAGCGATTTCCAACAGCGTCGTGCTAGAAGTACTCTGCTCTTATAGCACAACACACACACCACATCACAGCAGCATCATTAGGAATGGCTTTCCAACAACACTGTGATTGACTGACCCGCGGCCCTGTTTCCACACGTTACACCAGACCAATCCCATAACTGACACAAGCGCTGATGAAAGGCTGATCATTGAGCCAATGTCTGCGTCGTCCACCGAAAACCATACTGCCTACCAGACTTGACTGAGTTTACGCGTGCCATAGCATTGTACATGGACCTAGTACTTTACTTATGCTTACGTCTGCGCTGCTTTTCTCACAGTGCTAACCATAATGCTCTATTACATTACATGCTAGAGTGAGAGCCCCTGTGTTACTGTCATCTGCAGATGCGTCTGACTGAAGACGAAGTGGTCACAAGCACAAATGATAGAATTTTCTGGGTTCTGAGACTGAGTTGATGTGCGCAAAAACTGCTCTTGCCTCACTCACAGGGACTTTCCAATAAACGTAGTCACTGCCAGCTCACTGTTGACCGTGACAGTACGTTACAACCAGGCGTTAAGAGGCAGCTCTTCTCTGCTTCTCAATGTTGTTGAGAAGCAGAGATGAGCTGCTTCTCAACAACCCCCGAAAAAAATTTATGGCTACGCCCCTGGTTTCTCCGTAGAAACAAAACTATAACAGCTTTGGTTTTGGCGTTGCCACTCGCGCAGCGATATCGGTGCATTCCACAGTTCGAGAATAAGCGATGAAAACAACACGCTTAATTTGTTTTTGCAGGGCCCCTTTAAGCACCTCCAGCTGGTCAAAATTACCGGAGGCTTGCACTGCGGCGTCCCTCATAATCATATCGTGGTTTTGGAACGTTAAACCCCAACAATTCTTACTGGGTTAGCTACCTCAGTAGTGAGAAACATATACCCTGTTTGAGTTAGACTCGTCGCCAAACGTCATTGCTATGAGCAATCGGAAGCTTATAATGTCTCGTTGTATAGACAATTTTCCGCAGCTGGTCAGTTTAATCAATAGTAGATTGGCGCCACCACCGCACCATGGCCGTCCCCTACCGCGGCCGTCTCCATGCCGTGGCCTTTGGCAGCGCTGCTCAATATGTCTTCATCCGCGTCGTCTGCTCGGCGCGTCTGCGAGTAAAAGCGAGCATGCAGACGGCAGCGCCGGAAATGTCAACATGGCGGACACCTGTGGATGCAGTTTCCTTCCACCTCGAACTTACGACGTCGTCATCCTGTGCTGTGTGGCCCGTAAGTTCGCAACCTACGCATTTATATGCTTTATGTTTGCACAGAACACCATGCTGGCATTTACGTCCTGAAGCTTCGAGAACAATGTATTCGTCGGTATTTCGCAGTGTTTTCAAGATTCATTCTCAAATTCTCGGAGAAATTTCTCAGCAGGCATCGCTAAATCAAATCTCAATAACAAAGACAGAACCTACCTGATGCTTTGTCGCCGAGATGACACGTGGCGTGATATGACACGAAGCGATAGCCGATCTCACCATTTATTTATTGATGTGAAGGCAGTGGGCGAGTAGATAGAAGTTCAGATAGAAGCGGGCGGTCGCGTCTGCTTGGGTGCTCGCTTCGCTGGCCCCGTGCGTTGGCTGAGGCAACTGGCTGGGGGAAGGCCAGTTACGATCATGTGATCAAACATGGCAGCGCCCGTGCGCCGCTGCGGGAAATCGTCTATACCTTCAAATGAACACGTGCATGCTTGCTGTGTCGTCGCGCGACAGTGCATGAAGGCCATTTTTCTAAAATCTGGTGACTTAAACGACAAGTGCCCCTGCACAGTTTGAAAAGACACGCCGTGTAGCAGATACATATACCAATGCTTCACTGGCATAAAAACAAGACGTCGTCTTTTTTTTTTTTCTCTCGATTTACAACAACCCCGCTCATAACGAATTTGAGGTTTGCCACAAGCAAGAGCTCAGGTAGCAGGGGTGCTATGCAGGATGGCCCGAACTTCTCGGGCACACGAGTTTGCTCCGAGCTCGCACTGCGGCGGTCATGGCACAAAGACAGAGCGGAGCGCGTGATAGCAGCATTGACAAAAACGGCTACATGAACGAGCGTGGCGTCAAAAACGCATGTGGGGCATCTGCGGCGGTAATCAAAGAAACACCGCGTGCGATGTCGTCAGCGCCGCCACTCAGTCCACATTTCAACAGTGCAGCGACGTCAGTGTGATTGTCGCGCTATCTTTTTGCCAACTCAGCATTGCGCCTCCCACAGGCGTGTTCGTGGGCGTTCTTCCACTTTCGGGCATGTTCTTTCGTTCCACCCGCAGCATGGAAATTTCCACTCTCGAAGGCAACAAGGGTACACACGCTACACTCTCGTGCAGCTCGTTTCGCTTCTATCAAATATTGTGGATAAATATACGGACAGGTTGTCACCAGGGGCGCTCGCATCATGGCGGCAACGCGGCTGTGAGTGGTACATCGTGAGCGCGGTGAAATTGAATGCGAGACATCGCACCCACGTGATTATATAACTTTTATTTCTTCGTGCGTGTGGGCACAGTCTGCGCGATAAAGCTGATAGATGAATCATGCCGCTCGCTGGAGTTGCGGCGTGAGCACTGCTCCTTGGAAAGCGCAAACGCGGTGGGTGGACCCCATCTTCGCCGCGGGCGTCTGTCAATCAAACTGATTGACGCGTGAACTCGGGTACAAACTCGTTGATTCTGAGAAGGCCCCAGTTCAACTCGTGACTGTCATGGTGCCGGTGTGACTGTCAAAGGTTTCATACGGTGGACGCTAAGCAGCAGCTTCTTTGCATGTAAAATAATTTGGTCAGCCTTTACTACTTGTGCAAGGCTGGAGCCATAGAGGAGCTTGTGATCACCTAGCTTCTTCCAGCGTTTTAAGTCGGTCGTCTGCTCAGTCTGCTCGGTATACGCTTCGAAGTAAAGAACGCATCAGCTCCGTCTTAATTTTGATTATACTAATTAGGCAGGACTTAATTACCAAAATATTGAACAGTTTGTCGTGATTGGCAAGGTTTTAACTAAAACGACAATAATTATCTCGGGTGCAAATTAGCATTATCTTGATTAGTATGCATCTAATTAACATAAACCTAATTCGCATGATCTTGATTAGCATCATATTATTAAGGTCTAATTAGGATGACTTTACTTAGCGTGCTTATAATTAACGCTGCGCTAATTAGCCTGGTATTAGTTAGCACGGTCATAGCTTTACGTGGCTTCATTAGCATGGTCTTAGTAAGTTATGGCTTCATTAGCTCGATCTTAGCATGCCTTGGCTTAATTAGCTTGTTCATAGCATCTCTTGACTTATTTAGCAAGGTGTACCGCCCAGCTACTTAGCTAATCAGCCGGGCGCACGCCCTCGGGCAGAGAGCACACCATGAAGGGATGAAGAAGGCGCGCGCCAGTCGAGCAACGCGCAAGAATGTGCAGGCTG
This sequence comes from Rhipicephalus appendiculatus, assembly GCA_030522465.1. Taxonomy (NCBI): domain Eukaryota; kingdom Metazoa; phylum Arthropoda; class Arachnida; order Ixodida; family Ixodidae; genus Rhipicephalus; species Rhipicephalus appendiculatus. The sequence goes on along the minus strand of JALIZH010004283.1, from coordinate 1,987 downwards.
ACCATGATGATTGTACACGTGGCCTCGGGTTTAGCTACGGTCGCGATATTGTAAGGTTCTCGGCCGGAACTAATCTCAGAGGCCACCGTGCTAATTATTCTAAAGGATACTTAGTACAGACATTAAAAGCTTCAAAACGAATTTAAAGAGCCCCTGCCTTTAAAAAATATCATCAGTAAACCTTTCTGGTACTTTTATTGCATGGGTGCACTTCTGCACTCAGTGGAACGACAAACAAATGAAAGAAGATGCCTGTGGTTTGAAAACACCGCCCAATTTTGTCGACCGTCCTTGACGTGACGCCGCGTTCCATCGTAACCAATGGAACGCAGCGCGCGCTGAAGGGTGGATCTGACCTTTTCGTACTGTTGGCACGTTCAAAAGGGGGTGTCGCCAGAGCTCGGAAAGATCCCGGGTTTCGCCAAGCTCGGGCCATCCTGCATAGCATAGCGCCCCAGGTATGTATATCGAAACTTTTTCTGCGCGTCTTGGAGAATTGTTAGAAGGAATCTTTTAAGGTATGCATAAATGAGGAGACGGGCATTTGATAGTTACAATAGTAATTGTTCGAGTTTTACGTCCCAAAACCACGAAATGTTCTTGAGGGGCGCCGCTGTGGAGGGCTCAGGAAATTTCCGCTAAATGGTGTACACGGGCATGTAGCATTCCACTTCCGCCGAAATGCGTCCGCCGCGGCCGGGATTCGATCCCACGACCTTCGGGTCAGCAGTAGAGCACCACGACCACTATACCACCGGGACAGCGGTCAAGTATTTGATAGTTGGCTTTTAGCCGATGCCATCTTGCTATTCGCCGCAGAACCTTCGATATTGTCGCTACACTCTAAGAAATGATCGAGTAAAAAGGGCGTCTTTTTGTCCCACAACAACAATTGTCATCTATCTTGCGTTCCTTTTCTTGCATTATCGCCGCGCGCCCGGCAGTTTCAGGTCACGAACGACATGCGCGTTATCAGCGTGACATAGCATTCCTGATAGGAAAGTGGCCAGCGCCGAGTTTTCAAGAAAGGAAGTGCAAGGCAAGACGGGTGACGATTATTGTTGTGGGACAAAAAGACACCCTTTTTACTCGATCATTTTTTAGCCTGTATAGATAATAACTTTCTTTGGTAACACTGTATTTACGCAACTGCACGAATTAAAGGGACACTACAGCGAAAAATTATGTTTCTCTTTTTTATTAAAGTACTCTTTCACAATTCCAAGATCGCCACACCTGCAGTAGAGTGTCTATCTAGTACACTCTACCTGCAGCGAGAAGACGCTTGGTAAGCGAGAAAACGCGCGAAAAGAAAACGTGGATGGCGACGCCACATTGAGATTCGCTCACCAGATGTCGTGACATCATAAATTTTGACGGCGACTGCTAAGCTCTACGCAGTTTATAATCAGCAACGATTGCAAACATCAGCAAACATTGTCGTCTGAAGGGGGCCATAGAATTAACATTCCAAGTTTGAGGAAATTTTGTTGAGCGAATGTCGTCAATATACGAAAAAAAAAATAAATAAAATAAAGCCCTTCCAAATACGGGACATCATGCGCGGAGTTTCTGGCGCGAAATTTATGCATGAAACTTTGACCTTGACTTTCTCCTCTATTAATTAAACCTAGACGGTGAAATTAACGGCATCAGAGTTCTCACAGCGAGATTTATCAGTCTCAACCGATTCGTTGTTTCGCTCCAGTGTCGTAGTGGAAGCCTAGGAATTCCAAGAAGTTTAAATCCGAGAGTGCTTTTGTTTTTTCTCTCTCGGGAGGGGGTTGGGTCTTTAAATGGACGCTAAGGAGCAACACGATTTTTCGCGTATTAGTAAAGTACAATTTCACAATCCCGAAAACGCCACTCTTACCGCGACGCGACGCTTGGTAAGCGAGAAAACGCGCGAAAAGAAAATGCGGGTGGAGACGCCACCTTGAGATTCCCGCTCCAAACACCGTGACGTCATTGATTTCGAAGGCGTCTA